>MU004231.1:1724167-1957574 GCA_010405405.1 Microthyrium microscopicum
GAACTGGCAATGTCACTAGAGCTGGAAGAACTTGGAGAGCTGGAAGAACTGGCAATGTCACTAGAGCTGGAAGAACTTGGCGAGCTGGAGGAACTGGCAATATCGCTGGAGCTGGAACCTGAACTTGGAGAGCTGGAGGAACTGGCAATGTCACTAGAGCTGGAAGAACTTGGAGAGCTGGAGGAACTAGCAATATCGCTAGAGCTGGAAGAGCTTGGGGGGCTGGAGGAACTTGGCACGCTGGAGGAGCTGACAACATCGCTGGAAGAGCTGACGTCGGAGGAAGTTGCCACAGCGCTGGAAGACGCGGGAGAAGAACTTGAGCTCATGTCAGAAGATGATGCAATGCTACTAGAGCTTGCGACGCTTGATGAGTCCGTGGCTGAAGCTGAAGAAGAGACTACCGAGCTTGAGGTTGAGGCAAAGCATGCGAGATCATAAAAGTGATAAGGTGACGCTGTGTTGGAGACCCAGTTTCCTGCAACGACAGCTGTGTACAAAAGGCACTCCGTGCCGCCAAATGTGAGTGACAAGCAGCCAGCCTCTGATTGGCAAAGAGCAGCGCAAGAAGCTACGTCGGCAACATTTCCATCGTATAAGAATGATGCAGGTTTGCCCTGATCATAACCCGCCAGATTGCAGCTTGAGCTGGACGCGCTTGGGGCGCTGCTTGATGAAGTAATGGTAGCTGAAATGCTGCTAGAACTGTCAACACTGCTAGTGGAAATTTGCGAGGCAGAGTCAGTTGAGGATGCTGTGGAAGAACCACTAGACATTGACGAAGAGGAAGAAGTCGACGAGAAACATGCGAGGTCGTAAAAGATGTAAGATGAACTGGGGTTCGAAATGAAGTTTCCAGCAACAACAGCTTGGTATGTAAGACACTCGGTGCCACTGCCGCCGAACGCAAAGGCGAGGCATGATCCCAAGCCTCTGCATTCCGCAGCGCATGCAGCCACGTCGGCAGTGTTTCCATCGTAAGTGTAGGCCAGAGGGGATTTGTTGTCATAGCCTGCCATACCACACGATGCAGATACGGATGGAGCAGCAGAGCTTGAAGTGGTCGACGAGATGCTGGAAGATATATCTGAGGAGGAGCTGCTAGAGGCTGCAGTACTTGAGCTAGATAGGTCGCTTGAGGAAGAGGACGCACTAGACGAGACCTCGGAGGATGAAGCAGTGCTTGATATAGACGAAGTCTCAGATGACGAGGCTGTGCTGGACGCAGTTGAAGATACGTCAGAAGAACTTGCTGAGCTTGAAGCAGTTGACGACACTTCAGATGATGAAGCGGTGCTGGAAGCAGTTGAAGATACGTCGGAAGAACTCGCTGAGCTTGAAACGGTTGACGACACTTCAGATGATGAAGCGGTGCTGGAAGCAGTTGAAGATACGTCGGAAGAACTCGCTGAGCTTGAAGCAGTTGACGACAATTCAGATGATGAAGCGGTGCTGGAAGCAGTTGAAGATACGTCGGAAGAACTCGCTGAGCTTGAAACGGTTGACGACACTTCAGATGATGAAGCTGTGCTGGAAGCAGTTGAAGATACGTCGGAAGAACTCGCTAAGCTTGAAACGGTTGACGACACTTCAGATGATGAAGCGGTGCTGGAAGCGGTTGAAGATACATCGGAAGAAGTTGCTGAGCTCGAAACTTTTGACGACACATCAGATGATGATGCTGTGCTGGAAGCAGTTGACGATACTTCGGAAGAGGAGGCGGTACTTGATGAGCTCTCGGTCGATGATGCAGTGGAAGACACGGTGGAAGACATATCAGATGAAGCCGTGGATGAGACAGTAGAGGAAGAAGCGGTTGAGGAAGGTACAGACGAGCTTGTAGAAGAGCTCAAGTCTGAACTGCTTGAAGTAGCCGATGAACTGGCTGAACTTGATTCTGTTGAACTGACATCTGAGCTTGAGCTAGATGCTGAGCTAGATGCTGAGCTGGATGCCGAGCTGGATGCCGAGCTGGTGGCGGAAGAATCTACAGAAGAAGAGCTGCTAGCTGATGATGAGATATCAGAGCTACTGGCGGAGCTTGATGCTGCGGAACTGGTCGCGGAACTTGATACGGCAGAACTAGTTGCGGAGCTTGATACAGTCGAACTGCCGGCCGAGGAGACATCAGAGCTGGTCGCGGAGCTTGAGGCAGAGCTACTAGCTGCTGATGATGATATATCAGAGCTCGTCGCGGAACTCGATGTAGCAGAGCTGGTGACCGACGAGGAGACTGCTGAGCTGGAGCTGGAGCTGGACACGGCAGAGCTAATCGCAGATGAGGAAGCAGAACTTGATACTACAGAGCTGCTGCTGGCCGATGAAGAAATGGCGGAACTGCTGGCCGACGACGAAATGGAGGAACTAGTAGCCGGAGCGCTCGATGAACTGCTCGCGACAACGAAGCACGAAATGTCGTAAAACTTGTATGGTGAGGCTGTGTTGGTGTTTAGGTTTCCAGTCACTGCACCCTTGTACAAGAGACACGTATTTGAGCCAACGGCGAAGGACAAGCAGCCGGTGTTGGCTTTGCAATACGCTGTACATCCCGCAAGCGTTATCTGCGCCGCCGTGGTACTAACAAGGTAGGCTGGAAATCTGTTAGCATAAGAGTACGACCAAAATTATCGACTTGAAAAGACCATTTGGTCATTTCGCGAGAAACCGCAAAACATGCAAACACCCATCTCATTCGGTGGGAGCCATAGCTCTCGATAGAAGTGCATTGCACGGTGCCCATCAAATGCGATGTGAGATGTCATGTCCTTGGTCTTATCGTATGTCATCAAGATGTGTGATGAGAAACCAGGGCTATCTTACCGGCCGGCTTTTGGTTGTCATATCCGGCGGTTCCACAAATTCCTGATCCCAGTGGAGCTGGCGCGCTTGATGTTGATGACTTGATGCTCGAACTTGAGGAAGGCTTGACACTGGACGTTGACGATGGCTTGACGGAAGAGGAGCTCGAAGGTTTGACACTCGAAGTAGAAGCAGGTTTGCTAGAGCTGGATGGCTTGATACTAGAAGTTGAGGATGACTTGACTGAAGAGCTCGAGGCTTTGACGCTTGAAGATGACGCTGGCTTGGAAGAAGTCGACGTTGGCTTGATAGAAGATGTTGTTGCTACACATGAGCGGTCATAGAAGGCATAGGGAGAGGCCGTGTTTGCCATGAAATTATTGGTACTAGTCAAGGTAAGCATTAAATCATATCATTCGTGATGTAGAGACCCATACGTAGGGACTGTATAAAGAAGGCAAGTGGCAGATCCAAACGCGAAGGATTGGCAAGTTGTATCTGCTAAACATTTTGTCCCACAGGCAGTATATGTTGCTGCTGCTGACACAGAATACGCGAAGGTGCCGCCATCATATCCTTTGGCTCCACAAGCAGCAGACTGCGCGGTGGCAGCAAGTGCTGCGACGAGCCCGACTGACAGAAACGAAGGCATTACTATAAAACGAATGTTAAAAGAAAGACAATCAAGAGCAATAACGAGTGTACTCCGAAGGGAAGAAAGTGACGAGAAGAGGAAACAGAGAAGGAGTAATATTTCTACAAGATTAGAAAAACAACACTACGGCCATCTCCATGCTTAGACAGAGCAACTACCAAATCAAGCACTCCTTTCTTGTTAGCATTTGGTGCAATCGATGCCAAGTCCAAAGCAAAAGAACTGAAGCTGTCGCGACTCTGGAAATGCGCCATGGGCGGCGCCACATGTTGGTCTAGATTGGTCGAAGAAATCGATTTGCAGTAAATCCAAGGTCCTTGTGAAGGGTGGATCTAGAATCCTAGATCAATTCATAGTGGCTCGCGTGTCTCGCGTGCGTAGCAGCGGGACCCCCGTCTTTCTTCAAGCCACTATTGACTCCAAACTGTTGGGCTGTAGTGCGACTTCACTTTTTACAGTTCCAGCCTCAAGTCGCAATCGACTAGCATCATAGAAGAAAGTCGGTAATGGATCATGCAGGAGCGCCTAAGGTCATGAAGGCTTGAGAGATTATCAAAGTCGCATTAAAGGTTCATGGTGATTGATATGGTTGAGATGTTGAAAAGAGCCGCAAAGTGCAGGTAAGGAGTAATGAGATTGAGGAAGTTAAAATCTGGCGCTAGTCTCTTTACAGCCGAGCATTCGCCGCTTTCCCCCTTTTTGGCTGTTGCTTCCAAGATCCTGCAACTTTTGATTTTCCAAGTTCCGTTCCTGGGGACCTGTGGACGGCCAGACGGAATCAGCGGCTATATTTTTGTACCTGCAGCAGTGCATGATCCAATCATCCAACCAGAGAACCATGTGGGGGTGAAACCTGATTCTCATGGCCTTTCAAGGCTCCAAGGTCATTGATTGATCGTTCTGACGCTATCAGTATCGCGAGTTCTTGCAGCTGCCTCATCACATTCACAATTCACAACTCCGCACGCCGTGCAGCTCATTGAAGAGAAAAAGCCGACAGAGCTGCCAGCTGTATGCATTGTGAATCTGCGACTGACCAAGAGATAACAATCAGTACTAAACTTCGACTTACTTGACTCAGATCGCTACGCCTTGATAGCGAACTCCCGTTTCTTTGAAGTTACCGACATGTCTGAAAACTGAACGCGACGCGTTCGTTGATACTCTCTTCAATGCTCGCCGCCGCCGCTCGGCGTATTACCGACACTCGGCCTGGCAGCCCTGGCTTGGTTTGTCGCCATTGAGTTCTCGACTAAAACCGATGCGTCTTTACTTATCTAGGTCGATGGGTAAACTTTTCCATGAGTTTGATCCCTATCAATCTGTTGGATGTCCTTCACGACACATTCGATGTACAAACCTTAGTAGACTCGACCTTGCTTTAGCCAAATACCCTCTTAACTATCAAAATGCTCTTTTATTTTGCCGCTAATCTTATCGACCTTGGCTCTTCTTGGATTCAAGGCCTCAGTTCGACCGAAATGGGCACGGACCTACTACTTGCTTTTCGAGCTGCACCGAGCTGAAATCAGACAGACATAACAGGTTTACTTTTTAGGTTGGCTTTTAAAAGCCATATGCTCGTCGTACAAAAGAAACGAGGTGAACACTGAAGCCAACTCAGGTTGAGATTCGACTTGAGGCAGCTTCATGACTTATTCCGCGCAAATGCTTCCCAAGTCCCATCAGGCAAATACTCATCTCCTGAACGCTCATGCGTTGTGAGAGGGAAGCTTCACAGCCGGCGCCCTTTTCGCGGTGAAGTCAGCCATAGTCAATAATACTGACAGACATCGGGCACACTGCTCTATAAGAGGTTGCCAAAGAAAAACACGATCAGCAACTTGAAAGACAATTCGTGTTGACTGCAAGATTGTTCCATATTGTCAATTCCCAAGTTTTGGTGGCAAAACAACATAGATTGAGATGCGCGAACTGGCAGCGCGACATTGCCTGGGCAGAAAAACACGATGTATTGAAATTGGCGAACAATCCAGGAAGTAGTGTCAAGAACGGAGCCATTCTCTGTTTATAGAATAACCAAGCTTGTTCTTATTGAGTTGGCTTGGGAGAAACCTGGGTGGATCATATGAGCACCTTTTTTGGATCACTCTAAATTGATTTAGATGAAGGCCTGGGTCATGTTGCGCTCGAATTGACTGCGATGGCAAGCCGTTGGTTCTAAGAGTTATGCTGGAAGGTATCGACTTTCCTGCAAAGTACTTGGAGAAGGAACTCCTTTTGTTGGTGAATTTTTCCCTTTGATACTTTACACCGCAATTCTCACGAATACCAATTAACTCGATTGTGATAGGACGAAAACAACCTTGTATAGGGTCCAGTCGCAAGTGGTCGATGCCAAAGATTCTAGGTTACGATGTTAAAGGTTTTAGGTTATACCTTTCATGCACAATCTAACCATGTCGGTTAATCTATTAATGATCTCGGAGCCTACCTGATCGGCAAAATTCAACCCGGCAAAGAAACTTCTCCAGATATATAGATGGGCTTCTATTCGACTCACATCCTTCGCATGAGCTAAAAGGGGACACGACACGACAAGACAGCAACCGGTCCCGTTGAAGGTCGCTAAAGGGATATGTTAGGGTTTTGCACGATTGAGGTCTAAATTTCACCTTGGTTCTGTATCAATCATTGTGACAGAATCATGATATTCACCACACTCCTTTTCGCGGTTTCGCTCCTGTGCCAGCTTGTCTCTGGTGCTGTTGATCAACATCCCACGAGGGCTGCTGAGAAGGAATCGGCACAGAAATTGGTAACCTGGGACAAAGATTCATTTTTCATTCGTGGAGAGAGGCTCTTTATATATTCTGGAGAGTTTCACGCCTTCCGCCTCCCGGTTCCCGGATTATGGCTCGATATTTTTCAAAAGATCAAGGCACTAGGATTCAATGCGGTCTCATTCTACATCTACTGGGGTTTACATGAAGGCAAATCTGGAAGGTTCATTGACGACGGTATCTGGAGTTACGATGAGTTCTTTCGTGCTGCAAAAGAAACTGGTCTTTATTTGATTGCTCGACCTGGCCCCTATATTAATGCCGAGACATCAGCTGGCGGTCTACCCGGCTGGACTTTACAAATACCAGTCACTCAACGCTCTGATAACCCAGTCTGGTATAATACAACAGTAAACTACCTCGACAATATTCTCGGAATCATTGCAGATCAGCAAATTACTAGAGGCGGACCAGTCATCATGGTACAATCAGAAAACGAGTACACTGGATGGCCAGGTCTCACCAAGACGGAATTTCCCAACATGGAGAATAAAAAGTACATGCAAGGAGTCAAGCAGATGTTTTTGGATCGAGGGATTGTTGTACCTTTGTACGTTAATGATAATACTGTCAGTGGTTATTTTGCGCCTGGAACGGGAGTTGGAGAGCTGGATCTTTATGGAATCGATGCCTATCCACTACGTTACGACTGTTGGAATCCAAGCGTATGGCCTATCATAAGGTTCCCGGAGAATTGGCACAAGCTCCACCTCAAACAAAGCCCCAATGCTCCTCTTGCAGTCACAGAGCTTCAAGGCGGATCCAGCGCTAATTGGGGAGGCGTTGATCAAGATCAATGCGGTGCTCTTGTCAACGAAGAATCAATTAGAGTCTTGCACAAACAACAGTACAGCTTTGGAACCAGACTGCTGAACATTTACATGGCTTATGGAGGAACAAACTGGGGAAACCTGGGCTATCACGGAGGCGATACATCTTACGACTATGGTGCTTTTATTGGCGAGACTCGTCATGTTCGACGTGAGAAATACAGTGAAGTCAAAATCCAAGCCAACTTCCTAAAGGTTACGCCAGCTTACCTGCGAGCTACTCCTGGAGATGTCTCAAATGGATCGTTTGTGGGCACTGACAAGCTCGCAGTCACTCAAGTCAATGCGACTGACAGTGATACCAAATTCTACATTGTCCGACACGCCGACTTTCAATCTCGAGAGATCACAAATTATCGATTAAACGTGTTTTGTAGTCTGGGGAATGTTAGCATTCCTCAAATGGCAGGACAGTTGACGTTGTTTGGACGAGACTCGAAGATTCATGTCACCGATTATGATGTTGGCGATATCCTCTTACGATACTCCACAGCTGAAATCTTCACCTGGGCCACGAACCGCGCTGGAAAGACTATCTTGATTCTCTATGGTGGGGAAGGTGAATGGCATGAATTTGCTGTCGACCAGTCACTTGGAAAACCTGATATTCCGTTAGACGATCCACTCATCCAGTTGGGTAATGTACCTCCGGTGTGGCTCGTCAAGTGGAAGGTCACCAAATCACGACGAATCCTGAGATTTGAAGAGGCAGATCTTGAGGTTCATCTTATCTGGCGTAATCATGCTTACAGCCACTGGACTTTGGAGCTCCCTGCACCGATGCCAATAGGAAACTACTCGTCTCCTTCCAAATCCAGTGTCGTCATTGCTGGAGGTTATTTGATGCGATCTGCCAGCGTTTCTGGGAACGAGCTTCATCTAACTGGAGATGTGAATGCGACCACTGATATCGAGCTTCTTCACGAACCCACAGGCAAAGTCATGCAGATATTCTTCAATGGACATGATTTGAATGCTGCACAATCTCCTGAAGGCCTTCTCAAAGCTACCATTCCATGGAAGGCTCCTTCATATACTTTGCCAGACTTCTCAGCTACCAAGTGGAAATACATCGATTCTCTACCAGAGCTCTCAGACACATACGATGACTCTAAGTGGACGGCGTGTGATCGTGCGACTACACCAAATCCTCACAAGCTCCAAACACCTCGTTCACTATATGCAAGTGATTATGGATATCATACAGGGTCCATGATATACCGCGGCTCTTTCAAAGCGAACGGTAACGAAACTTCGCTATACCTTTTAACAGCCGGCGGCTACGGATTCGGACAAACTATATTCTTAAACGGTACCTATGTCGGGATGTGGCCAGGTTCGAACACAAACATGTCCTACGAAGCAACTTACAGTCTCCCTCGGAATCTAAAGCGCAGTGAAAACTACATGTTGACTATCCTCATCGAGCATTTTGGATTCATCGAGTCCGCTCCTGGCAACGACGAGATCAAGGCGCCGATGGGTATCCGAAACTATAAACTCGATGGACACCCGCAATCCGACATTACATGGAAGATGACAGGTAACTTCGGGGGAGAAGACTATGCTGATCTGGTTCGTGGACCAAAAAACGAGGGAGCAATGTTCGCGGAAAGACAAGGTTATCACCAGCCCAAGCCGCCCAGTGCAACTTGGAAATCTGTCGATCCTATATCAGAGGGCATTTCTGGCGCTGGTGTTGGATTTTTTACAACAGAGTTTGAATTGAAAGTGCCTGCGGGATATGATGTGCCAATGTTTGTTCGGTTGGGCAATGATACATTCAACAGAGACGACAAGACATCACCTAGTTGGAGAGCGCAGATATACGTCAATGGATACCAGTTTGGAAAGCACGGTAAGTGAGCCTACTCTCAAGTTCTCGCTCAATTTAACGTCTAGTAGTTTCCAATCTGGGCCCGCAGTATAAATATCCTGTCCCTGAGGGTATTCTGAATCACAACGGCATCAATACTCTGGCTATCACTATTTGGTCACTGCGGCCAGAAGGAGCGAGCCTAGGGAAATTAGAGTTGATTCCTGACCCTGCTATATTAAGCTCCTACAGCAAACCAGAGCTGGTCTCGATGCCAGCCTGGAAGCTGCGACCTGGTAGTTACTGAGCAAAATCAACAAAATCATGTGTTTTCTCTGTTTAATGGGTCAGGCATAACATCTAATTTATATCAACTGACCAAGCTGTGGAACAACGCCGTCTTGTTCTAGAAGTCTAGTACTTGCGTTCTGCAAAGATCGTCGTTTCCATTGCCGTCCCTTCATACAATGTAAGACTAAATTCAGTGCCATCACATACAGACTGTAGGATAGCCTATGTGTTCCTTAGAAAGACGATAGCTTCAGCACCATGTACGAAAGTGCCGGGACTTCCCAAGCGACTTCTAACAATCAATTCGTTGCTGCGTAGTGTACATTAATAGGCAAGAACGAAGATCCGGCGGCAATTGTACCTTTCTTTTGAGACGTTGCCAGCTAAGAGTCGACGCATAGGCGAATCATCAATCGATTAGCAATTGGCCAGACTCTTTGGACCTTATGTGTGGTACGAGGTTTCTAATTTTAGTCAGATTGTCACTTTCGATGCTGCCTTTGGCGGTCAGTCTCACCAGCCTTTTGGGCTTTTTGGTCACTGTATAATGTCGTCATCTTATTCATACTCAAATCATTATCTGCCGAAGAGGAGCATGATTATACGCTTGATACTTTCCAGGCCTCTGGAAAATAGCCTTTTTCAAAAACATTCGAACAATGAAGCAGTCTATTGTTTTCGTTGTGGTACAGTTTCTTACCCTTGCGATGACCACGCAGTCGAAACAGAACTTGACAGATTATCTTGTCGAAAAGTACTCAAAGACATATCAGAGCACAATCAAGGATCCTGTCTTCTTTCACGAAGTTTTGAATGGGACTGTGGATGTTGAAAAAGTGGCCTACTTCTTCGAACAGGTAAAATTGACCTGTTGATTCATGGACGCCGCGATTAACTGTTCAAAAGGACACACAATATGGCCGTGGGTTTACGACACTTTGCGGCAACACTTTGAACCTACTGGCTGGAGATTTGATGAAACCTACATCAAATTTGACCCTTTCAGCTATAAACAATTTAGGCCAGACTGCATCAGGATTGGCTGACGAAGACGGTCGATTGACAACTTTACGAAATGAGCTTCTACCAGGCTCTAGTGCAAAGCCTCTCTCGCCTTCACCAGGCACGCTAAGCTACGTTAAATATATGAAGAATGTGTCTAGTGCCCCTCATGATCCGTTTGAGGCTTTAGTATGCTCGTGGACTATGGGAAAGGTTTGTGAATTATTTTCGCTCCGAGCCAAGCTTGGTGGCTAAAACGTATTCTTTAGGCTTTTGTGGATGTCTGGACTAACATCAAAAAGAATCAGGTCAACAAGCCAAATAAGATTCCCCAGCTTCAAACCATTATTGACTATTGGGCCGATCCCAGTTATGTTGCTGCTATCGATGCGACAGGTGCTCTCATCAACAATTGGTACGACATGTCATGGCCAAAGAACACAGATAGCGTGTTCTTAGATACTCTGCAACATGAGATCAATTTCTGGGTCAGTGTTGACGAAATGGGCAAATGAGAGTCCAGTGACTCAGAAAAGGAGGCAACCAAGTACAATTTTGGTAGATAATTTTCAAAGTCAAGATCACCTCCTTGCAGCAATGTGACTTAGGTTACAGGTCATCTTATAGATAACAGACCGAAATGATTGTACTCCCAGAAGTATAACTATTTTATTTTAGTCTAGAACTTTCACAATGTCCAGAAGCTAGTTCAACTGAATTACATATCTTGAAGTATGAAGGGTCTTGAAAGGAACCATCTTCACACTCAACGGATGTATTTCTTCAGCAATGATGTTACTTATTGCTACTATCGTGTTTACCATACATTATGCTTTACTATTAACTAATGCGTACCTTAGTATCGTACCTGAAATTCTACAAATTAGGTAGGTACCAGGTAGGTATTCACGCTGCCAACAAAATGATATATAGTATTTATGGAATGTGACAGTGACCATGTTAACTCTGAAATTCAAAGGTGTGCTGCATGATTATGCCGAATTAAACACTGCTCTCGATGCTCATAGACTTTAAAGATGTTTGAGATAATTGGTAAGAGGCGAAGTTGAGACCCGAGCGATCCCCGAATGTTGTGGATTTGTCACAACTTTATGACGAATTTACTTTACTTTCTGGACATATGCCGGCCAGGCTAAAGTCACAGCTCCTTATTCTATAACAAGTACAAAGCAGGTATCAATCCAATCACTATATAAGCTACTACAAAACCCGGCGCTCGTTCAGCTCCTCTGTTCGTATAGGTAGTCATCCAGCGATGACGAAAACAAAACTCTTCATGTATGCCTCACCTTTCCTTCGATACACCTATCGAAAGTTAATACCCTCATAGAACGGGTGCCACCGGCTTCATCGGTGGAAGTGTTCTGAACAAGTTAGTTGTTACACATCCAGAGTTGCAAATCACTGCCCTCTTACGCTCTCCCTCGTCCGAATTTGCCGACAAGTATCCAGACGTCATAGTGATCAAAGGCACTTTTGATGACTCTGATACGATTGAATCCGCAGCTCGCGAGTCAGACATTGTCCTACGTATGGTGAAATGTCTTTCAACTCTCCCACTATTACTGATTTGATATAGACTGCGGAGATACCGATCATGTTACCTCTGTTGAAGCTATCTTGGCAGGGCTTCAATCCAGAAAAGAAAAGAGTTATTTGATCCACCTTACTGGGACTGGATGTATCTCGGACGTAGCAGAAGAGGAGTGGCTCGGCAAAACAAATCCGCATATCTGGAACGACGTTGATGGCATTGACGAAATCTATAACTTACCAGAGAAAGCTATGCACAGGACCGTGGACAAGTGGATTCAAGATGCTAGCAATGAAACTCTAAAGACCGTTTGTGTTTGTCCTCCTGACATATATGGGCAATCTAGGGGCATTGGCAACAGAGCGACTTTCATGGTTCCAAATTACGTTGAAGCACTATTTCAGTTCCAAGAAGCCTTCTATCTAGGAGAGGGACAGAATTATAGAGCTGTCACTCATATCAACGATGTGGTAGATATCTTCATTCTTCTAATTGAACAAGCACTACAGGGAGGAGGAAATGCAAGCTGGGGCCGAGAAGTAAGTTGATCAGCCTTGACAGAGTTTACTCGCTCTAATATGTGTCGAGGGATTCTATTTTGCAGTTTCAGATGAAGTCAAATGGAAGGACGCAGCAGTGGCTATCAACAAGCTTGCCCAGGAGAACGGCTGGTTGCCACGAGGCACAGAAACTGTTTCCTGGGATAAGAAGACGCTGTTGTCCAACTTCCCAGACGCACCTGAAAGAGCTCAATATATCTGGGGATCAAACAGTCGAGCCAAATCTGCTAGAGCTGCTCAATTGGGCTGGACTCCTCGTGGACCTTCCTTCTGGGCAGCTTTGGCTGAAGATGTCAGTATTGCAGCTAAGAACCATGCCAAATAAACCGTTTTGCTGTATTTCTGGAGCTCTTTGCATGCTATATCACCGCTTGCTTTTACGTATTCTACCATCAGATTCGCACCCCAGCTAGACAACACCTTTTCAAGATTGCCGCGCGGGTGTTCTCATTTAGCTTTGAGCAATAGAGTTCTCCGTGATATGAAATTTTCAAAGCAGAATAGACAAGTTCCAAGGTTTCATGCTTTTTGCAGGTGTTGTTTTCTCCGTGGATCTGTTGTGTGGAGTGGTGGAACTGGTTCAAAAACTTGGAGCAGCGAATCACCATGCCAATGTACTTGAAAAGAAGCTTTGGCTCCTCTGAGATCAAACAAATGCGCATATCTTTGAGGATTTGAAGTGAAGTCAACAGTTTTGCGCTTGTGGGGTTGTCTTGCAACAGAATAGGACTCAATATCTCGGCAGTATCTCCTCCTATGGTGAGCTTTTGCTGCTGCTTGGGTTTGGCACTCGAGTAATGATTCAAAGCATCTACAGCAGCAGCATTGTATGGCATCTTAGCATCATTCACAATGTCCTCTTGGCAGGCCAAAGCAAATGGTGTTGTGGATTGTACCATACGTGTTCCACGTTTTGAACATCGAGAAATACCCTTTCGAGCGTTTTTTGCCGTGGTAGCCAAAGACATGCCATAGAACAATTGAAGCTTATGGATGCATTCTTTCAAGCCTTGGGGTCGGCCGTCCATGAATATGTTTTCCTCGTCATGCAGTTTCAAGAATTCTTCTAGGTCTGCCCAATCGACAAATGATGTCGCGGTAGTCGTCTTCATTATAGAATAGAGATAGAGGGTTGGAAACACGGTGGCCCACCAAGCGCACGAAGTCCATGATGCTGCAACATCTGTTGCATGCGGTACATGGTAAGGCCTGCAACAATTGGGTTCCCCTTGTACAGATAGAAGTTCTCGAGGCTAAGCCGCTCCATCATGTCGTCTTTGTCGTCAAGGATCGTCTCTAGTATGAACTTCCTAATCTTTGTAGAACCATTGTTCAAGTAGTCACGGGTGATTTTCGTGCAATAGACTTTGGGTCGCCTCTCGATCAAGATCTGTCCACACTGGAACTGGAACTTCTATCTCAAACTTCGCGAGTGCAGTAAGCTCGTTTTTTGCCTTTTGGGCTGCTACTTGAAAATTCTCAAACGGGTTGTGCGGACTGCTGGCTAGGATGTCGCGAACATAAAATATGATCTGGGCGCAGAAGGCATGCCAGATGGTCACCTTTTTGGTTGTGTAAGCTTCGAAAATGCTCGCTTCGGCCTCGCTCATCACTATCGAATGAACTTCCGTCCTGAACCAAAGGGTAGCCTCGAACGAGTAGTCGTACAGAGCATTCTCTTTCTGTATCATCTGTGATTCCCAGGAAAGTGTCCTATGTGGTGCTTTTAGGTGTTTGTTGGTGTCTTCGCGCCAGTCAGCAAATAGAGGCAAATTATCGTTTGCCGTTAGCTCCTTTATAACATTGCGGACACAAGCATTAGTGCGATACAACGGAATTTCTCGCGAGCATTCCTGTTCAAGACTGAAGACATCTTCAAGATGATGTTGTCGCCAAAAGTCGATGCCTTTGGTAAAAAACGTGTCCGTAGACACCGAATTCGCCAGATGGTCCCAGTCCGCAAGCAAACGAACGTCTAGTGCGATGACCTCTTGAATCAGCTCCCGCGCTATAATCAAGGCCGAATTTGAAGTAACGCTTTCAGCCATAGCATCCAACTGACCAGCAGCATAGTCCTCCCAAGTACCCTTGATAAACTCCCGGAGGTTTCTCAAATCAACAAACAAGCAGTAAGCGATGAGATTCTCCTCTGCAAACTGTTGATCATGATCAATCTCAACCTGAAGATTCTTGCTCTGTTGCTGGAATTGTTTGCTCCCCAAGATAGGCCTTTTGTCAAAATCGGACCTTGTAATAGCCTCAGTATGTTCGCGTTCGTTATGGTTGATAGCAAGGGTTGCGAAACGATTGGAGACCGGAAGCACAAGTTCCTCTTTTGTTTTTGGAGGTTCAGTTGTTGATATCTCATGACCATGCTGAGAGTATTCGTGGGCTTCGCGTGTATCATTGGAGAACGAGAGGAGTTCGACAGTACTCTAAGACTTCTGTCAGCAGCTTGAAACCCTGTCATGGAAGGCATCGCGGAAGAAGCTCATGCGATAGGACAGGGAGAGGATCAAGACAGTACCTACCTTCAGAACTGAGATGAAATGATCATGACCAGAATTCGATTTAGTATCATTGCTAGCTTTCTAAAAAAAACTTGGCACATTGGACTCGCAAAGCTATGGCATTAGCCACAGCTGTTTTGATTGACGATGGAAGGGGAATCCTCGCTCGAGCGATAGTCTGGGCTAGAACTTGGTAGTCGCGAGGGCGGATGTTGGTGGATTGGCCTGGCCGGTCTTTCACTTCGATGACCGTGCCACAAACCGCTGCCTTCGCTACTAACCAAGTGTTGAAACGATTGGTATCTGCCTTGTGACGATCGTAACTGCCAGCGAGATTGTCCGGCAGCATTTTGCGTCGTAAAATCTGGTGGTCTACTTGGTGGAAATGGTGCTTAGTGCGGTATAGAGTGTGTCTACCTAGGTACCTAAGTTACACAGGCAAAGCAATTTCGGGCTAACAAGGCTGAAGTATTGACCAATCAGCTGGGCAGCCTTATGGCGAGCATCGTGGTAGAATGTGGGGGTACCTCGCGCCAAGATAGGCGCGATCGTGATTCGTGTAAAGTTACCCTCGTGTCATACCTGTGTGCTGTATGTACCAGAGGCCTGAGAATAATCCAATGGGCAGCTCACTGGAGTCCCTTTCATGGACAAAATTGCCGGCGCGCTCTCATCAAGTTAGATCCATGTCATCGCCCTGTATGGCGAAAAGATGCTTCGAATTTCAGCGGGTTGGAGGCGGAGTGAAGGGTCCTGCGCATTCAATGTTGAAGTTTATCAGATTGTTGACATCGTCTTTGTAGGCAGAATGGGCCGAATCATTAACCTCGCACTCGATTGATCCTGCCGTGGACTTTGTCGACCAGAAGTAACTCAGTGAGCTGTACCAGTTTGCCAAACTTTGAATGATCTCCATCAAGTACAACCATTATGAAGGAAGCAGCTTCAGTCCATGAGAATCTGTTGCAAGATGATAAGCTTTCTTTAATGTACAATGATTTTGGTCTCCTGATACACATGGAGTCTAAGAGCTATTCGATCTTCCCTTTTTGCCAAAAGCACGGAGTTCCTTACACGCAATGTCCCCTTTTGATTCAATGTAGCTGTTCATGGTCTCCGTCGCTGTCCTCAGCAGATGTTGCTCTGTACCCATCATGGCCAGGGTTCCGACAAGACCTCGCGGCTGCTTTTGACAAGCGGATATGGCTCTCAAGGCCCGGAACGCGTCTAACGGGTGTTCATATTCAGTCATTGCAAGACTCAGTCCGAATTGCTCTATAAAAACCTCGCTTAGACCATCATGGATTTGACGCAGGAACGTGAAGCAGCGGATTGTCAATCCGAAGTAGTTGAAAAGCAATTTGGGCTCTTCACAAGCTAAGCGTTCTCGCATTTCCGTCAAAATTTGTATTGGCTGGCGATAAGTGTCGTGTCTAGTGTATAGCTTCGCCACACTGCCCTGACGGTGAGGCACTGTCTCGACTTTGCTGAACGTAACATTTGTCAAGAAAGGACTACTCGGAGACTGAGAGAACTCTTTGATAGTGGCAGCCAAAAGAGAGTTGGGAAGATCGTCGAACAGAGCTTCCAGTGAAGCAACAGCCAATGGCGTCAGGCTTTTCACTCTATGCGGCTCTTCAGGTAGATTCGAGCTGACCGTCGGCGCAGTGCTATCGTTCCGGCGATAGAACTGGTCCAGCTTATCCACACATTCTTCTAGATTTTGAGGGCTTTTGCCCATGAAAAGGTTATCCCTGTCGTGATGTTTCATGAACTCCTCGAGATCTGGCCAGCTAATGTTCGCTCTCCGGGTATCAACTTTGAGCAAAAAGTAGAGATACATGGTTGGAACAACAGCAGACCATCTGTCCAACGCTATCAGCCCAAATTTTTGTGCTCGAAGATTCATGGAGTACAGTATAAGACCTGCATCAATGGGATTGGTTTCGAACTTGTGAAAGTGCTTGTAAGCGTTTGGTCTCTTGGTGTCCATGATAGTGTAATGTTCCATGTCGTTGAGAAGGCCTTGAATAACCTCATCGGCTTCTTTTGGCCAGGAAAGACTGCAAGTTTTCGAGGTGAAGTCAAGAAAAGTGGCATAATTCTTTTTTGTTCTGAAAGCCGTCATTTTGAGGTCGATGAAAGGGCTTTTCTGAGTGCCTGATAACGTGCTGTGGATATCAATTAAGATTTGGACACTAAACACGTGCTTCAGTTTGAACTCTTTTGTTTCCATCACTTCTAAAAGGCTGGCCTCAAGCTCATTTCTTACGGACGATGGGACGCGCAGAACATGTCGAAGCCGGATTTCATCAAGAGCATCCCATAAGACACGCTGCTGATAGGCATACTGCTCGTCGGGGTTTCGCTTTGTGTCTGCGACCTTTGAGAGAGCAAGAACAATCTCACGCAGCTCATGATTCGGGAAGACGTCGGGATTAGCCGTCACTGCACGCACATATCCTCCAAGATGTAGACGCGCAGTCATCAACGTGCGGTCTGCAATATCGCGGACTTGACTAGCAAATGGGTGCTGAGAAAATTTTGGCTTTTTCTCCCAGGCATTATGGCCACCCTGGGCACATAGCATACAATAGAGAGCTCTTGGTAGATCCGCACAATCTGAGAATGACTTGTGCTTTTCTCCCAAAAACGCTTCTATGCGCTGCTGGCCTAGAGTTAAGGACGAGTTTGAGATGAGGCTTGCGGATGCAGCATCGATCTTGTCGTCAATATATTCTTTCCAAGTCTCTTTCACAAATTGGCGTAGTTTGTTCAGATCGATCATAAGACAGTAGAGGGCCATGGCCCCGTCCAGATATTTCTCATCAGAATCCTCCTCAATCTCAAAGGGCAAGGTTGTTTGCGGTTCAACTTTGGCGGTCTCATGATCTGACTTGATCATCTGGGCGGTGGTGTCAGGATCAAAACTCTCGACGTTGGTATCATCAATGGCCAGCCGTTCAAAATAACTAGGCTCAGGAACCGAAGAATCGTTCTTTGTAGGCGAAAGTGGTGCGACTGGCTGGCCAACTTGGGGATCCGTCTCAGCATTGTTGGGGGCCTTGTTAGAGCTCAAGTCTCTGAGAGCGTCCTATAAGGATATTAGTCAAACTTTTCGCAGATGCCAATTGACACCATCTCTTCATTCAGCCATTATTCGGAAGAAGTGAGTACGACTTACTTCTAGAACAGTGATGAAGTGAGCATGATTAGAATTTGATGACTTGTCCTGTGATGTAAATCGGAAAGCCTTCGCACAGCGTGCCCGCAACTTTATTGCTCGTTCCAAGACAGCTTGGATAGAAGAGGGGAATGGAACACCAGCATCGACAACCGCTCTGACTAGAAGTGGATAGTCACGAAGCAGGATTGTTTGCCGCTTGCCGGAGTGTTTTTTGGAGGATTTCTTGTTCAGGGTAGTGCCGCAGCTGGCTGCCGTGTCAATTAACCAGCGGGTGAAAGCAGCAGTGTCTGCCTTGTACTGGTTATAAGAGCCGATGAGCGATATTGGAGGCATCTTGACGCTCCAAAATTGGTAATTTTCATGGGTGAGGGTGTGAAAGTGCGACAAAACTAAACTTTGTAGGCAGTGACGAACAAGTCGAAATTGTAAGGCTGAAAATTTACCAATCAGCTATGCAGCCTTATGGCCACAGGTAGGCAACACCCCGCTCACACGCACGCGCTGCATCTGATGTGAATCGAATGTGCATGTAGGGCATGTCCCACTAATATCAAAATTACTCGTGGTCATGGTTCTGTTTATCATTTACCGGTCTTGTTGCTACAGAAGGCTCAAAGTAGCACCAGTTGCGATGCGATTAGAACGAGAGGGGTAGTTTTCTTTCGAAAACTTCTTGATTTCTACCTGATTCTATTCCTTGGAACTTTCGACACCACCCAACTTCGCTTTTCTGCTAAAAGCTCGTAATTCTTTACAGGCCTTATTCCCGTTATCCTTCGCATGTTTTGCCATGATCTTGGCGGCTCGCCGTAGATACTCCGTGTCCGTCAAGCTACCGCGCATACGCAGGGACTGGGATAACGTTTCGGACTCTACAACTGCAGCCAAGGCGTAGATGAGAACCACCAATGGTCTATACCCACTGCTTGGAATAGACACATGTGGCGTGTACTGCTCAACCACGCGACACCCGGGTTCAATGAGTTCTTCCAAGAAAGCAGCGCAATGAAGACTCAATCCGTAGTAGTTGAAAATGAGGTCCGGCTCCTCTGTCATCATTTGATTACGCATTTTGGTGAGAAGCTCCATCGCCGTGATGTATTTGTCGCTGTTCTCCGAGCTACTCTGTTTTCTATTTCTTAACGGTTTAGACGGAGCTTCTTCTGCTTGATCATCTTGGCTGGTGTTTGGAATAGAGCGCAGGCAATGGAAAACCTTCTCAATCATGTCCACTGAGTAATCCACTGCCAGACCACTTGTTCCCATTGCTTTTAGGAATGTTAAGGCCATATGAGCTGATGATTTAACCATCATACAGCGTTGCTTGAGTGATCGTTTGACTACACCCGGTCGAGCGTCCTTTGCCCATGAGCTAGCTTTGGCTCCATGAAATATCTGAAGCTTCTTGAAGCATTCTTGGAGGTTAGCTGGCTGGCCGCCAATGAAGATGAAGTCCTCGTTATGTAATCTTAGGAATTCTTCAAGATCTGGCCAATGCACCTGAGCCGTGTTGGGAGTAATCTGGAGAAGACGATAGACATAAAGGGCAGGAACAACCGCCCCTAGCCCTGCGAGGTAGGCCATGCCATCCCTATGAACACTTAGGCTAATGTCGTACATGGTGAGGCATGCATCAATTGGATTGGCTTTGAAATGATAGAAGTCTTCGTGAGGGCCGACTTTATCGCAGTGCCGCCATTGAGCAGCAATTGGATCGTTGATGTAGAGGTTCAAACTGTTGAGAAAAGCTCGACAATGATCTTCGTGGCCTTTTGACCAACTCGGATTGGAACGAACTGAGGAGAACTTGAAATAAGCACCGATATTTTTTTTCGCTCTCAAGACGGTCATTCGTAGATCGTTGTAGGGACTGTGTGGGCATCCTGCGATAGTGCTGCGTATGTCTAGAAAAACCTGGGCGTTGAAGGCATGCCATATTGAGACTTTTTGTGTTCTCAGCATGTCACGCATACTGAGTTCAATTTCACTCTTGTTCTGTATCCCAGAAGAGTAATCGCAAAACATCCCGAATTTCGATTCCTGAAGTACGTCGAAAAGCACCATCCAAGAAAACTCCCACTTGTCTCTTGCAGATCGGGCCTGGTATTCGATGCTTGAGGTTGCAACTGTTGCTTTACGTGCCTCATCGAAGTCATATAGTATTGCATCTTGACGATTGTCGAGCTCAAGTAGACACCTATTGAGAAGCATGGTGGTATGCCTAAACGTCCTCTCGGCTATACTGAGAACTTGGTAGTTAAACCAGTCTCCGGCTTGCTCTGGTTTGTAAGCGTCGTATCCATCATACAAAGAGATCGCTGTAAAGAGGATATGCGAAAGGTTATCCCAGCTTCTAAAGCAACGATAGTTGGCTGCGATCAATTCTCGCATAAAAGTTCGTCCTAGTACCTGAGTTTAGTTAGTAAGAAATCTCCAAAACACAATACGATTATTGTCAAGGTCAGTTGGAATACAACTCAACCAATTTGGCAAAGACTCCAACGTTGATTGGAGAATGATCCGAGACAAAGAGAACTTACCAATGCTGCATTTGTAGTGACGCCTGCAGTGATGGCATCAATACTACCATCGACATATCCTAGCCAGGTTTCTTTCACAAATCCTCGGAGATTGTTCAAGTCGTATAACAGACACCAAACCTGGAGGAGGTCTTCAGTAGCTTCGTCCTCACCGAGACTTGCGCTGAACTCTGGAGGATTCTTCCCGGTACTAGTGTTATGAGATTTCTTCTGGCTGACTGGGATGCTTGCATGGACGTTTTCGCGCTGATCCTGTTCATTGTGATCTCCGTGCTCAACCGACAGGGCTTCAAAACGGTTGACCATTGAAGGCACTTTGTGATTCTTGACGGAGAGGTCGGGCTTGCCCTGATATATCTGATTCCTGAAGGAATCTTGGAGCATGCTCGTGTTTATACTGGAAGGCTTGAGATGCTCGAGTGTGTTCTATAAAGTTCATCAGTCAATGAAAAGTGTGCGATATATAGGACTTAAAGAAGCGGGATACGATAACAAAAATAAATTAATGGCATAGGGAAGACAGATTCAGAAGGGATATTTACCTTTAGAACAATTATAAAGTGATCATGCCCGTTGTTTGATGTTATGTCGTCAGAATGGGCTCGAAAAGCATTTGCGCATTGCTCTCGAAGGGATATAGCTCGTTTTACGGCAGCCTCGATTGATGTTGGGAGCGGGATATTTGCCTTAGCAATTGCTTGCGCAAGAATGGGATACTGGCTAATTGGAAGGATGTGAGGTGGAGTTAATTGGTTTCCAACCGGAATGCTGAGAGTTGTGCCGCAACTCGCGGCGGTTTCAACTAACCAGGTAGTAAAATGGTTGGTATCAGCCTTGTAACGACAGTAGCTCCCAGTAAGATCTTCTGGAAGCATGATGCCTTGCAGGGCAGGATACCGAGTTAGTGGAAAGCGTGATTGGAGTTTGTTATGGAGTTTGATATTGAGTTTGATATGAAGTTTAATGTAGGTTTTTGGGAGGAGTCTGGTGCCAAATGACTGGACTGGGTAAGAGGTGGATATTCGGTGGGAAGTAGGTCTTTGGGGGAAACATGTTGTAGTCGGGCAAATATGTAGGAAGCAACCTTAAGATTGACCAGTGAAGATTGCAAGGCTGAGAATCAACCAATCAAATGTGCAGCCTTATGGCTGAAGCGTGGTGACAAGGGCACGCCACGGAAGATAAGCGCCATCAACTCCGGATCTCTCTTCAAGCTTCTTCTACTCATCTTCGAACTCGTTGACATTAATCGGTTCTTCAATCTAATACTCCTTATTATTAGAGATACGAAGAAGTTTTTCCTGATTACGAGTTGAGACAGTTTGTCAAAAGCTCTTTAGAAGGTCACTGCCGTCTCATTGTCATCAGCTGGAGTTGCAGTTCTAAGAGATTCATCAGCTCTTTTGTTAGTAAATGTGACTTCCAAAAAACAGGCGTCAAGGCGCAACTAATAGACCCAAAGCTTGTTCGGCCCGATGGTATTCAGATAATGCGATAGACTGCTCAGTTAAAAAGTGTTATGTTTTCCAACACGCGCAACAACTCTCAGGATGATTGTGAAATACAACGAGAAGTAGTGTATATGGTATAAATGAGTAATCATGGCCGGCTCGATACTTCACATGAGATAATATAAACGATCGGAAAGGTCGCACTTGAAACAGGTCAGGATTATTCGATAAAGTCGCTGACTGAATAAAAAAACGGAGTACTATTCCAAAGATAGCTGGGACGGGGACAGCAATTACTTCTTGATTGCTCTCAATTTCTATACCTAGGCGGTTTTGAAATTATCCAGCTTCATCTTTTTGCTGAACGTACGCAATTCATTGCAGGCAATACTCCCATTGCGTTTCGCGTAGTCCGCCATCAAGCTTGCGACCTTTTCTAGGAAATATGGCTGACGACCATCCTCGAGTGTCTCCACCACCTTATTCAGAATGTGCCGCGAAATAGTGAGCACGGCGTATTCCCCTGTGAGATTGCTGGGCAGGCCAGCATTGATCAGGCGGTCCTCCATGTGACGATGGAGCTGTTCCGAGAATTCAAAGCTTCGAATGCTTAGGCCGATGTAGTTGAAGATCACCTTTGGCTCTTCGCATGCCATTGCGTTTTGTAGGAGAGTCAGGCTCTCGATAGAGTCATTGCATTGTATGATCTTCTTTACCGTTCCAAGCGAGTATGGAGTCCCACACCCAGTTTGGAATGCATTCATGAAGGATATCGCAAGCGGCGTCGTACAATGGACCTGGCGTTGCCCGTTTTTCGAACGTAATCGAACGCCAGATCGGGCCTTGTTCTTCATATAAACTAGGGACAAGCCAAAGAATAGCCGCAGCTTTTTATAACTGTCTTGAACATTACTTGGCCGTCCACCGATGAAAATGGAATTTTCGTCATGCAATTTCAGAAATTGATCAAGGTCTGGCCAGTCTGGAGTGTGTGGCATGTTCATTGTTTTGAGAATCGAGTAGAGGTAGATTGTAGGAATGACGGTTATCCATCTATTGAGAACTAAGATCCCAACTTTCTGCATTGTGCAGCTAAGATGGTACGCGGCGAGCCCTGCAGCAATGGGATTGACTTGATAGTGGAATGAAAGTTTCTGACCAAAGCCTGGTTGTGGAAACCACATTTTTGCGTCGTCGATATATTGCTGTGTCTCACGGTGACAGACTTGTGCCCAGTCCTCCTCTGTTTTTGTCCAATAAGGACTTGACTTCTTGGAGGTGAATTCGAATAATTTGGTGAGATTCTTCTTCGACATGAGCGCAGCTAAGCGCCAATCGTTAAATGGGTTATGTCGCTCTCCTGATAAGATAGTGCGCACATCAAGCAAGACCTGTGCGTTGAACGCGTGCAAGGTGTTGACATTATGGGTATCCAACATATCAACCAGGTTCTCTTCGATCTGGCTTTTCACCGGTGGGAAAACCTTGAACATATTCGCAAGTCTAAGTCCGTGGACGACATCGTGAAGCAATTCCTGGTCTTCACGATATCTTTCTGGAGAAGCATCTTGTTTGCATGGCTTGGTCGAGCGAAGTTCGACCGCATCTCGAACCTCGAAGGTGGGGATTTTTCGAGAAGTCTTCGGAAAATCACAAAGAAGTTGTCTCAGCATCCCATTTGTGGAGAAAAACGTCCATGTCGCAACGTCATAAACATTTTCGCTGAAAGAAGGAAATGGTTTGGTATCATCCCAAGGTTCCTGGCCTCGTTGTTTGGATATTAGCCCAAAGAAAAGCTTTGAGACAGACTTGCCGTTTGAAAATAAGGGATGACCGACGGCGTCAAAGGCATTGATGAGTTCGCGCCCTTCAGCAAGGGCTGAATTCGAAGTAACGCCAGCAGTCATACTATCTATGCTTCCTGAGGCATACGCACACCAAGTATCCGCGATGAATTGGCGCAATTTATTGAGCTCCACAAGGAGACCAAAGCCTGCAAACAACTGATCAAGGAACATTCTCGAATTGGGGGTAGCATCGGACTTTTCAGCAGACTGTGGCTTGGATATGGTCGCCTGGACGCCTTGGACGGTCGGTTTGGTTGTCTTTGCGGTGCATTCGGTCTCAACCGCTTTGGAGTCGTCTTTTTTTATGCTTATTGCGGCAAAACGGTTAGAAAGCGAGTTGTCGTTCACGACAGGCTTAGCCGAAGCCCCTTGGCTGGCTCTAATGTTCTGAGATCGCCTATTGGCATTATCGGAGACCTTGGTGGATTTGAGACATTCAAGCGCATTCTAAACAGTGTTAGCTCAATTCAATGCTGAAAGTAGACTTAATCAAGTCAACTTTCTGTCTGATCAAAGCGTTCAAACCAGCATATCTTAACGACGAGATGACAAAGTCATCCCCTGTGAAATTTGCTACTGCCTGTAACACTTTTTGAATTCAACGGAGAAGGAGAAGGAGAATGAGAAACACACCTGTAGGACGGTAATGAAATGATCGTGACCCTCGATCGAAGCGAGGTCTGGACAGTTGTTTCGGAATTCGGCGGCGCACTTTTCTCGTAGGACGATTGCTCTGCTTACTGAAGCTCCGATCGACAGCGGCAGTTGTACTTTTGCTCCGGCAATCACCTGCGCAAGCTGAAGATACTCAACACAGCTGAGATCGTAAGTTTGGGTTGATCCATATTCCGCGCTGTTTTCAATCAACATTCCACAACTTGCTGCCGTCTCAAGCAACCAAGATGTGAAGATATCAGTGTCAGCCTTGTACTGGCAATAATTTTTGTAGAGCGAATCTGTCATTTTGGCTCGAGAGTCCTCCGCTGAAATTGTGTTTGTTGTTGGGGTGCGCAGTTTGGAGCAAGCTATACTCGAGAGGAACAAAACATATGGGGCGGTGATGGAGAAGTGAAGACTAAGGCTGAGCGTTCACCAATCAGTCGCGTAGCCTTATGGCTGGAAGGTGGCGACATGAGCATGCGGTGCTAAGATAGACGCGATTGAGGTTGCGTCTTCAGCGTGCAAGTCTGCTACTTGTAACTCCATGGCACCTCGCCAATGCTAGTCATTTCTCTTCACCTCATGCGGCAATATGCCGCTAATAGGGCTTTGCAACATATTACGTCGAATGCAGTTACAATGAGGTGCAGTCTTTCGAGCTGACCATGATGTCTTTGCCTTCTATTAGTCACTGAGACATGATGTAGGGGAAGAGATAAATACTATTGCAGGTAAGCGGTCAACCAAATAAATGGAACGCTCCCATCAGAGCTTTGACTTCCATCTGCTACCTTAGTACGCTTTGTTGTTGACTCCATAGCAGAGCCAAATCCTTGTCAACCAGAGCGGGCGTATTCCTAGTCTTCAAGCTTATACACGATCTTTATACCACTGACCTTCCCATTCTTCAGATCATCCAATCCCCCAAAGATACCATCCAATCCCCCGTCTCTAACCTCACTCCGATGCGGTCGAATCTTCTTCTCCGCCACCAACTTCTCTGCGACCTGAACAAATTTCTTGGTAAACTCAAAGTCCTGCGGCTTAGCCTCAATCTTTCTCGGACCCATCCTAAACTCCTCGCCTACAACAGTGTATCCGAGGATATACTTGTGCTCTACATCAGAGCGAGGGAAGTCTTTGACCGGTAGAATCGAGCCATATTGCGGCTTGTTACCATCTGGTTGCTTCTGATCTGACAACGCATCGCAGCAGATCTGGGGCGAGTTCTTCTCCGATATAGTATCCCAGGCATAGTACAGTGAGTTGTTGGTGAGTTTCTTGATGTCGGCGGCACAGGTGGGTGAGTTGTAGTCGAATACATGGTCTGCGCCGAACGACTTCAAAAGATCGAAGTTTCGTGGTGAGCACGTTGCTATGACTTCGAGACCAGATCTAGGAAAGGTTAGCCATGAACCATGGATACAGCAAGGATTATATCTACAGCTTGGCCATCTGTATGCCCATCACACCAGTCGCAGAGCTGCCACCATAGATCAAGATAGGGAATTTCTCTTTCGCTGGCTCATTCGGCCATGGTAATTCCAAACTTTGGTACAATCCCAATCCACAGGTGACGATTCCTACTCCCAAAGGCGCTGCTTCCTTGAATTTCAGATCATCGGGAATCTTCATGAGCAAGTCACCCTTGGCGGTCACGTACTCGCCAAACGCTCCATCTTCTGGGTGAACAACATTGCCCCCGTGGACGAATCCGAAGACTCGATCTCCTTTCTTCCATGGCTTTGTTACCGCGGAGCCAACTTCTTCGATCACGCCGGCAAAGTCACAACCGATGGTGCAAACAGTGTCGACGAAGTTGATGTGCTTCCAGTCCGTGGGATTGAGGGCTATCAATTAGCCAGGGACTCTTCACTCTCAAGAGCTGCTTACCAACTGCTTTGGTCCGGACGGTAACATAGTCAGGACGTAGTGTAGGAGTTGGGACATCGTCCTTGATGGCGGACTTTCCTCCTGTAAGAGCTTTAAGAACACGCATTGTTCAATGTTTTGATTGCCTCCTGCTTTCCAGCTTCGTTAAAGTGAAATAAGTTCAAGCACGAAAACTATTCTCCTGAGGGTATGTTTGTAAGCTCTTTTGACATCATCAAATTAATGAAGTCATGAGAACTTAAACCCGGGTTCCCCGCCAGAAATCTTCCCATAACCCCACAATAACGATCCCGAATCCCATGCTTTTAGTAATCAATAATATGAAATATCCAGACAGAACTCTTAGCGTGATCGACATTTCACGCGAACGCCTTGTGCCTGGTGGTCAGGGAGGTAAGCTCGCCGGAGTCATCTCCGTCCAAAGCTGCCCTCTGAGGTTTGAGCATGAAGACCAACAGCTCTACAGTGCTCAGATCGCGAATCAATCTCGCAAAACACCAAGAAGGAAGAGGCACACTTCCCAACCACCAAAACCTCAGCTGCCATGACGCGTCCAGCGCCCTTTGAAATCTGCCTCAACACTGAATGCCCCACGACGCTCTCGAACCTTGCCGCAGGGCGTGCCAGCTTCAATGCTTCTCGGCAGATGATCAGTTACGGCGTCCACGGATACAGCACACCAGGATCATTCCCGAAAAGCTCCTCATGCAGAGCACACCCAACCCATCCGCTACGTAGAGAAAATGATGCGGCTCAAGCGGCTGCATCGGAAACCAGCTCAAATCCTTCGGCGGTGTGGCAGAGCAAGCGGTGTGGCAGTGCACACTAGCCTCCTCCTATTCAGTCCACCCACTGAACGGCCAAGGGAGTGCATCATGCAGGTTGAGTTTGACAGGAGAGTTTGCATATCGACAATATGGCATCCATTGGCTATGAGTGGTCATTGAATGCGGTAGAAAGCGGGGAGATTATCGTAAGATGACGGAGAGCTTCAAGGTGAAAACCTTTGATGCTTTTTCGACCGGCCTCTTTTGGGGACCTTCCTAATTGAGCTGCGAGTAGGCAATAGTTCGCATCTCAAAACACGGAGATGTTGGGCAGCACAGAGTTGGGTTCAGAATTTGCCGAAAACAGTTCGCGGAGAAGAGAGTACCAGAAAGTGTGAAGTATAGTGTATATTTTCTTGGTGAGAATTACTCTACCACCGAAGTTTTCCGCATCTAGTAGGCCGCCCATGCCCGATCTATATAGTGAATACAAAAGCCTTAATCCAGTGCCATCTAATATAAACTATGCTAACCATAAACATAACCGTTTCTTTATATCGTGGGAGTATCTTTTTTAGTAATGCACCTATGCCAACCCAACCATTCAGATGCAATCCTTTCTAACACCAGGCATATATATATTGAATATGCTCGCAAGACCTATAGAAACATGCAAAATGGAAAGGGTATCGTTTATCGTCACTACATCTACATCAACATCAAGATATGTTGGTTAGGAAACGTTCCCCAGGTAGTGGCCGGGTGTCTCGGGGACTTCTGAAGATATCGTATGGCCGTGGATACAGAAAGTCCAGAAGATGGCAACTTGTGAGATGATGGTTCATGAGGAACGGTTTGTGGACGCGGCAGGAGTAGCGCCAGCGTGATCGTCTCGAACATGTCTATTCACTAGGACCTTATTAGCAAGGATATTATGTAATTAAAAGAATACCAGGAACATACTGTTGTCTTTGCGCGTAAAAGACTTGATGCAGTAGGCGCAGTTGAAGTTCTTATGCCCGGAATGCGTCGTCAAATGGCGTCGCAAGTCTTTCGGGTACAAGAAAGTTTTATCACACTCGGTGCAGCGGTGAGACCGATCATGAGAAACGCCAGCTTCTGATGGAGCTCTAGACCGAGCTGCTCCGCGACGCCGACCTGGGCCGGAAACATGACTGTGTCCAGATATGCTGGGTGTTCGTCTCCTGTTGACTCTACCGGCAGGAATTGGATGTGGAGCATGGAGCATGGAACGATTAATGATTCCAGTTGGGTTTGATGGTTGTCCAGGGGCAGAGACTGGGCGTGGTTGTGCCAAAAGGGCCTCTTTGTAGGAAGGTTGTCTGGAATTTTCATATGGAATAATGGCAGCCCAACGATGAGGGAATCCAGTGTCTTCACCCGATTCATCATAATACAACCAAAGGGTTGACACAGACTGGGGCGATAGTGAGGTGTGGATGGTAGAAATGTACGTGCCAGGATCCGAGGCTTTTGACACAACACCGAGCTGGAAACAAAGACCATTGCGGAGACAATAACTCTGTAGGACGTGGTCAAGCTCGTTCGCCGTCACTGTGACGTTGTTCTGGGTCTTATTGCGGACACGGTGAGACTGTAACTCGTGATCGAGCTGCTGGGTCGTGGGAGCAACTTTATCGGCGCTAAGATTGACGCTAAGATTGAAGCTCAAAGTCTTTTGCAAAGCCTTGATAGCTCCTCCAAGGAGGTCGTTGTCACCAGTGCCATGGATACGATATCCATCTGTATTGATAGATTGGACAAGGTGGTTTGCTTCTTCGAATCGTTCTGTTTGGTATTCTAGACGAAGACCTGGTCGGTCTCGTCCGGTGAAGTCGTTGACTGACAAAGGCAATCTCATATCCAGTTCCTCGTCAAACATGGAAGGCGTCGCTGAATCAGGTGTGAGCTCAACTTGGAAGCCGGGTGGCATGGATTCGTCGGTGTTGTCGCCAACATGGTGCATACTCCACGGCCCATCGAAAGCCTGGGTTTGAACAGCATTATATCCCGAAGGCCCTGGGAGTGCCGGTCCTATTATGGTTGGTGTTCGGAGTAGAGGAGTCTTCGAAAAGCTGTCGAGAGGGGTTGGTTGGATATGTTCAAAGTGGACGCCAAATGTGCTAGTTTGTGCATATTCAGACCCAACACCATATGTGTCGATCTGCATATTTTCGAAGGCATCCTTGAAAGTGGACTGACCGCTGTGATATCCTGTACCATATGCAGTGGACTGAGCGTTCTCGTGTCCTTCAGCAAATGAAGCCGAGAATGCCTGTTGTACGTTGCCGCCATATGAAGCAATCTGTGTCGGTGATGGACTGCCTCCAAATGAAGATGGTTGACCATACTCGGATTGAGGGGCATCAAGGGTTTGCGAATATGGTCTTGAGTGGACTGAATTGAGGGGCTATACGTTTTAGCTGTGATAAATACGTAATAAGGTACGAGACAGGTACATACCGAAGTTGGCGATACTAAGAAGCTTGAACACTTAGGACAAGCTCCTTGACCACACGTGCACTCAGGTTGAGGAAGGTGGAAATGCTCTTCGACAGGGGTGTGATCAAGGGATAGAAAGGCTGGATTGACAAATCCAGAACGGAATTGCTAAGAACAAGTGAGTAAAATGGTGTTGGGTGAAGCGACGGTAGGGAGAGTCATACCTCGTGCTCCATGGCTCATACTAGGCAGGTCGTTGTACCGTGAAGTGGGGGCAAAGAGGAAGTGGTATAGGTGATTCTAGAAAGGAAAATGGCAAAGAGTATATAGGATTACGAAATATTGGAATAAGATAGAGTGTTGGAAGAATAAGAAAGAGGATTCGAGAAGGAAGGAGAAGAAGAAAGTCAATGGAGGACAAGTTGAGAGTTGAGAGAGATGGATGGTGACAGGCATCGTAGGCAGCAAAGCGCATCAAGTGGACTTAAGCTCTTCAAAGAGTGAGAGCACTGCCCGCCCTTTGCTTCAGCGCCCAAGTGCTCAACCTTCAAGTTCTCAAGTGCTGGAAGAACGGGCGCGCGCAGCAGTTCTCGAGGCCGGTCAGTTGCTGACATTGCCTGCTTGCCTGCTGCCGCCGATGCCCATAATTGGCTAGCAGAGGGGCTTGTCACCGACACAATCCATTGTCCGCCGTGCGCAGTTCCTGGTCATCGGCAACGGAACGCGCATTACGACAGTGGCATTGGGATATTGAGCCGCGGGAAAGCATAGCTCAGATGGATAATGAAGGATATTAGCATTGAGATGAAGTTGGAGGACGAGGGTTGATGATGGGCGACCAGGCGTTGGGTTCCTTGATCCGTTTGTGGTCCTGTCCCGCAAGGCCCGTTCGGGAAGCGGAAGACGGCGATCCACATTAAATGAAGCTGGCATCCCTACGGTAGTGCTGCTGCCAAACTGTTTCCTTCCCAGAATCCCAGCCAAACATCTTCACCAAACTCGTCTGTAAGCTTTTTTTGTTTGGTCTTGTTCCTGAGCTCGAAGCTTGTGACGTGCATCCCATCCTGCTGCCTTCCATTTGCTCGAGGTCATACTGTATGATGAGCTGCAGAGTTTGAGTTGCATGCTGACACAGTTACACGCTCCCGCTCATTAGATCAATGATTGCTCAAACATGGCATTCAACACTCAAGAACTATCATCTTTTTTTCTTGATACTATCAAGCTCTCATCTCATCTCTTGCTTTCCATGTGCTCCTCCTGCTTGGTGGCCTAGAGAGTAGCATGCCACATCCCTCACTTCACCACTCACCCACTCAACTTGCTCTAGAGCACCGTAGGCAGCTGCAAGCCATGTCCTCAAACAAGCAAATCAGCATCAAGCATGCCTTGCTCTAACTACTAAATTGGCGGTCAACTCTTGAGCCAAGGAATTAGAGCTCTATTTGAACTTTCAGAATGCCTCCATCTTTCTATTGTACTAGGTAGCTGAAAAGCTCTTCCCCTATCGATTCAATTCCTCTCGTGTGATTGCGCATCATGGCATCCCAAAATATGCTACCCATGAGAAGCTCTCAGCCTCTATACTCAAAAAGACTTCAGGTGCCTGGTTTTGGGCTTCCAATTCAGTATTTATTAGACAAGGACAAACGACACCAGCATGCCATTGCCGATCGCTCAAATATCACTCCAATCACTGAACGGGAACTTCGAATGCTTCAATTTGTCAATCAAATCACGGACAAACCATCTTGGGAGACAAAAGTGTATGATGAAGCAATCGTTAGGAAATGGAAAGAGGAAGGTAGCACAGAGATTGGAATAGGAGAGCCAGCAATATCAGATGTAATACTCTCCGAACAGATGTTCGACTTTGTAAGCGCTATGCGATAGATCTCCGATGGACTCAATGGACAAAGAACTCAGTGCTAATAAGTCGTCCAGTGCATTCAAGAACTTCGCGCCAAAGCGAAACTCGTCAAATCCGGAGAAATATTCACCAGAGTCTTTGACATTGACGATACCTGCACAATCGCCAAATCGGACGCAGCAGTCCCATGCTCAATCAAGTCCGCATTACAAAAACTAGTCAAACCACTGGAGGACATCAATGAAAAATACAAAGATTGGCACCCAGGATCAGACAATAAGGTTCTCGATTTGATTCATCCCAGTCTCAATCCCATCATATACGGAACAACCAAAGCAATCGCTACTGAAATTGTTCCGCTCAAGAATTGTATCGACAAATATGCATGTGCAGGTGAACTTACACTTCCTGCTCCTACCGAGGAGGATTCTGTGTTCGAGCGACCTCCTGGAGATGGATTCTTCAACAAGTCAAGTGTTCCGCATGCTTGGGGATCGTATCAGTGGATGCCATCGGATGTCAAATTTGAGGCTGGCAAAGCTAAGATCACGAGCTATATCAATAATCTTCATGCGGAGTATCATGAAGATCTGTATCATGTATTTGAGGATCTACTGGATGTAACTATTCCCCTCTGGAATGCCGTGCTTGCGACGTACTCCAAACGGGAGCGTATACCAGTGAGTAGCACAAGCCAGGAGGATTTTGAGCTCATGCCTGGTCGCTTATACCCGTATGAGCGCACACCAGATGGGATACGTGTTCCTAATAATGCTGTTGCTGCTGCTAGAGCTGCAGCTCAACGGCGCCGGGACGCTGGAGAGGTAGTTGAAGTTGACGAGGAAGAGGAAGAGAATGAAGAAGATGACGGCGAAGAAGACGACGACGAAGAAGACGAAGGAGATGACGAAGAGTATTTGTACGACAACGACTACCTCGAATGGGTTCGAGAAAACAGCAACCTCAACTGGCCTGAACCAAAATCATACAAATCATACATCGAAAACCTCACCCATGAACCCGAAGATCTAGAATCTTACCCGAATGGTCTTCAAGTAATCTTCAAAATGGCCAATATCCACCTGACCCCCGATTCACCCACCTACGACGGCGGTTCCTGGCACATCGAAGTAAATATCTCCCCAAATCTCACCTTTCCTTTCGACCTCCTTGCTAACCGCTAGATCTAGGGCGCACTAAACGACCACATATGCGCAACCGCCATATACTACTATGACTCAACCAACATAACTCCCTCCTCCCTCTCCTTCCGACATCACCTCGATACCTGGGACTTAACCATGAAACCCATGCAAAACGAGCCCGAATCCCTGGAATACTTCTACGGCATCCAGAACGATGGCTCCAACGAGCAAGATATCGGATCTGTCCTCACACCACCCGGTCGACTGCTATGTTTCCCCAATACCGTCCAACATTGCGTAGAGCCCTTTGAATTACTCGACAAAAGTAGGGAGGGGTATCGTAAGATTGTGGCAATGTTTCTTGTTGATCCGAATATCCGTGTTCTGTCGAGCGCGAATGTTGGGCCTCAGAGACGGGATTGGTGGGCGGAGAGGGTTCGCTTGGTGCCGGCGTTTGCGAGTTTGCCGTTGGAGATTTTTGAGAGGGTGGTGGGATTCGTGGATGGGATGCCCTTGGGACGGGAGAAAGCGGAAGAGGTGAGGGAGGCGTTGATGGAGGAGAGAGGGATGGTTGATGATGAGGCGGCGGAGGCTTTTCAGGTATGTGATTTCAATTTCTGTTTACTTGTGATACATATGTTTCGAGAAGGGAAGTGCGATGGGCAGCGGGTGAGATGTTGTTGTGGTTGGAGTGGCGATTCGCTGATAAAAGAGTCACTGACACATTATAGGAGACATTCAACTTTTGCGAGCACTAGAACTGCGCTGAAAGAAGGAGAGATATGAAGCATTTGCGCATTACAGCGTCAAAAGCAAGAACGTTATGTTGTATCTATCAACACTGCTTGCTCTCAGCCAGTTTCGCCTTTAGAGTTCAGATACGCGCAGATTTCTTGCGCTCGAGGTCAACCTCATGAAGAACCTCAATGATGTTGACGAATCAAAATCGTGAGGTCTTCGGCATAATCGTCTAGTCGTTAATGGCGCTTTCTATTGTATGCTGCTTGTTCAATACCTGAAAAGCTTCTACGACTGGATGAGTGGCGCATTTGACCATCACAACCAAACCTTACTTCATTCCTTCACATGGACATACCAATGGGATCAAATTGATCGAGCAATGCAAGGAAGTGATAGCAGAAGTGCATTAAGAACAGCTCCATCTTGTCCTCATATCAAACACAACGGGCCATAGCTTTGCAATATTGAATGAGAAAAGTCAGGAGTCGCAGCTTGCCAACGAACGCCAGAAGCCAACTCAAAATTCACGATATCAAAATAATCAAGTGACCTCGAATTCCCCAGCCATGAAATAATCCTCTCCAGTCACCCACGAAAAGCTCGCAACAAAAGCAAAACGATCAACGGCAAAACAGTTGAAGTTGTAGATCGCGTGAGTACTAACCGCCCACGCCAGAAGTACCTTTACGTACACACTTCCAAAGGCACACGACACCAACGTCTCCCCAAGTACCTCCCCAGTCCACGCCAGTCCGCGCTGAACGGGGCGAGACAAACAGTTACATGGGTCAACAGCCATTTGTTTCTGTTACATGGCGCTACAAGTTTCGTTAGCATCAGGATTCAGGGTCCAGCAAAGCTGAGCGCTTCACATTGCCGATGTCGGCAATCTTCGAAACATGATTCAATGGCTCAACTGCTCACTTTAGCTGGTATCATTCTGTGGAGTTTTCTAGGTTTGGACGATCAATTGCCCATATCCAACGCATACAAGTCACTTTTGACCTACTACCATCACGCGATTCGATATAATTCTCAATGAAAATTTTGGCGGGGGGAGAGACCAGGGGGTAAAGGAAGTAGATTAAAAGGGGCTACACTGCGACAGGGCGTTATTGAAAAGGCACGTGCGTTATCGCGTGTGTACTCCAGAAGAAAAAGTGAAAGGTCTGACGACTTTTTTGATGTTGATCTGTGGAGACTTGGGGCTCGCCTGGCGGCTGGTTCAATCTACTTCCATGCGCGCTTGCTGGTTTTAAGCTGTCTAGCTTGTGCGGATCGTTCTTGGGTGTAAATTGAGCTTGAGGATTAGAGCAGGAGAGTTTTGTACGACAATCTGCATGATGTTGGACGCGTGAAGTGAATGAGGTGTACTGGTAGGTAGTAGGTGTTGCCGAGGATATGCAAGGCAAATGTGGCACGAAGGATCTCATCTCGAATGGTTATTTGGGCGAAGCGCCAACGACCTGGCTTGCAGGCGGCAGCTGGCGTGGTACAGATGGGAAAGGTCCGCTGCTGGCGATAAATGCTTTGCGGATGTCAGTTTTGGATTTTGATCACTGAATGCTGCCAACACCAGGGGCGTCGCCAGCTAGAAGCTTTCAAGTAGTGGATTGCATGCGGCCCGCATCTCATTCGCGAGCTTGCGACGTTGGCAGCTTGCCCTGGTAGAGTTTGCGCAAAGGATTGATAGAGACATCTTCACCGCTCCAGCGATATCAGACAAGTCATATTCACAGGCCGAATAGGCGATGATCTATGCCCCGCGTTGATGTCAGATATTTGGGGCTCTGAAGGAGCTTCTGGGATACTCTGGTCCAGATACGTCTCGTCCGGTCAGGAATAGATGCAAGCGAGTCTACATGCATGTACCGATTGACTTTGCCGCAATGAAATCGACAAAGGAGTTTGAGCTCGCCATGTTAGAGCCATGCAGCAATGGAGATCATTATCAAACACATGGCTTGTCAAGCCCAAGTGGTCCAAATACATTGTCGCTCGTCACATCATCGTGAAAAAAGTGTCTAGATTCTCAAGATCGACCCCAGACGTGCATCTGCCATCAACCGACGGAAGCGCTGGAAAAGATGCCAAGATGTTGCAAGCTGCTGACGGGGACGATACTGCGTGTTGTGTACAAGTAATCTCAATGCCTGCCCTGTGGTACGAGAAAATGCTGCAGTGTCTGGGATGGTAGTCCCGGCTCACACGCGCTCTTCCCAAATTCAGTCATCGGGGGCGGCGTGGCCATGTTGTTTCGGGCCTCTGCAGGACAGGCTCTGTAGGCTTTGACAGCAGACCAGACCAGGCTTATAGTGTAGACTTGTTCAAAACAGCTGCACTGTAGTTGGTAGACAGGAGGTTAGGTTCACTAGACTGGGGGCGTTAGAGTAGAGAAAATTTTCCCAAGCGTGTTTACTACCAGTGTTGGTAGAAACATGTGTCAACGACTAGAAAATGAAGCCAGCTGAGAGTTGTGTGGTCTTGTAAGGGGAGTCATAATCAAATGGAAGGGAATATAATGAGTCAATATAGTTCTTGAGGGAAAAGAGAAGAATGTACAGTGAACATAAAAACATGGACATTGGACTCCGGGAGTCTGTACAGGGGCATTGGAGTAGTAGTAAGAGGTTGAAAAGAGGCTGCATTGTAAATGAATATGTGAGGTCATAAATAACCCCGCCAATAAAGAGTCTTAGTTTCCGATGACAGAAGGTTGGGGGGCAGAAAATTTCTTTGCGCCGACACTAATTTAAAGCGAGGCTGTGGTTCTTGGACTACATCGGCAGTTGAAAGAGTGGATTGAGAGATGAGCCGGAAGAAATGGTTGTCGTAGGACTGGATATAGAACTTTAAATATGATGAGAGGAATCGGATAGAGTTGTATAGAGGCCGCAGGACATGTAGATGTGTAGCTCTCAATGTATGGCCTGTAGTTGCATAAAACTCGTGTTTTGCATCTCGTCATGAAAAAGAGTTGAGAGGAAGGAAGGCTTGACCGCTTTTCCCCATTGGCACATGCTATTGGCTGGCATATAGCAGCTAACCTAGCGCAGAACGGGCAACAACGATCCTCAATTTGCCCCGCTATGACTGGCTCCTGCCGCTCTTTACCACTCTTTACCACTCCTGCCTCAGCCGTTGGAGCAATTGGCAGGAACCACCCACTATTTTGGTCTCGGCAGCCCCCCATGGCAGTTACAGACCCCGCCCTGTTGCTCTTTCCTGTCCAGTAACATGCAGGATTGGCAAGAGCGACTGGTGCGGTGGTACTCCGTAGAATTTTAGTTTAGGTTAGGTATGAATGAAAATCCTCACCTCTGCTGCTTCTTCTCTTTTCCCCCCCATCCCAACTACCAAACATCAACAAGCAGCCAATTCAACAGCACAACCATTTCAAAGCGCACTCTCTCTATATCTCTGTCGAATAACTGCCGCAGATATGATCGCTGCGCTGTAAATGTCTCTGGCTGGTCTGCCTCTGTGTGGACCAGTCAGTAGTCCAGCCCATCGAGAATTTCCAACGACAACGACGAGATATCTTTTCAGCCCCGACATTGAGCCAAAAAGCTTGCTGTCTATAACAAATATCTGCTTCCTGAATAAGGTACTTTGAAATTCTCTGCGAGCAATTACTTCCCAGTCTGGTACTTTCCAAGTACGGCTGTGAATCCTGCGCTGTTGCCCATCTCCTTCTGGGAAGTGAACATTCGACAACAGACTCGGTCTCAACAATAGACCTAACAACCTACCGAGTCTCAACAATCAACTTTTACACCAATACATCGTCCCTAGACGAGTTGCTCCATTGATACCCCATTTTTCTCCACCTCTCCCTCCTGGCTTCTGGTCATTCCGCATCCTATCACATTCATCACCAACTCTTCTCTCATTTCCTTGACCAGAAAACATTCGCCCACCACCAACAACCAGACCCGGAATCCACTTATACCTCGCTACCCCTCACATCCAATTAGATGAATCCCCACTTTGGACTTGGAGGTGATTTGGGCAGATCTGCCTTTGATCATTCTCTTGAATCGAGTGGTGATGAGTTGCATAGACTTGTTCCCAACAAAAAGGGTCATGGACGAAAGAAGAGTTTAAAGTCTCGCAAGACAAAGGCTCGCATGGCTGCCCGTCGTCGTTCTCAATTGAATGAAAGTGACACGGAAGGTGCCAACGGCGATGCTGAAGGCGATGCTGCCGAATCCGATGAGTCTGACAATGGCAAGAACATGGGATTTGCCCCGTCTGACGCCGCATTGAAGCGCAAGCTGAGATTGAAGCAACTCAAGAAACGACCCATCTCTTCTCAGACACGTCAGGCGGGGCTCTCCTCCTCCATCTCACCTAAAGGCGCCCTCTCTCGACCAGTTCCATCCCCAATCCGCCGCAAGTCATCCGAAAAGGTTCGTTTTGACCTCGATAAGGTTGAGTTACATGATGCTCCCGAGGATGAAGATGAAGACATCAACCTTGACTCTGATGATGATGATGCTGTTTATGAAAAGCTCAACTTTATCAGTGAATCCGATGCTGACGATGAAGATGATCCTCTCATCGAAGCTCGAGAAACAGAGTTTCTGATTCAGCATCTTGCCGAAACTGGCGAGCTTCCAGGCGAGAACCGCCTATTTGAGGAAGCCTATTCTCTTTGCCATTCGGTACAAAGCATGTATGGTTCACCCACAGGAGAGCTTACATTTGGTGACTATGTTCTACCTAGCACTGAGGTCGGCCCTCATAATCAGGCACTACCCACCAATTCTTACGACTTTACTGCCAATGGTTTGGCCGCACCTCCTGAAGCGCTGGACGATCCCCTTGACCTAGGTCTTGGGATTTTAAAGACTGAGCCTCTCGAAACTGGACTTCAAACTCCAAGTTCCATTCCTCAGTCTAGCGTTCTGATTGCTTGTATGCCAACTTCTTCCAAAATTGATATATCCTAGATGCTAACACAATTCTCCAGTCGATGATGAGGCTACCGATCCAGAGGACTTGTCTCATAAGACAGTTTCTGGTGCCCGCATGCATCGACATTCTCATTCTGTTACGAACGCTACTCCTCATAATGGCATTCGCAAGTCCAAACCAAAGACACCCAAAATGGGCAGTTTCAAATTAGAAAAGAAGGCTATTCTCAAACATGGCGATGACGGACGAATGACTGTCACTTCGCGTGGCAAAACCACCACAGGAGGAACCATAACCCCGAAAGGTCTTGTTCGGAATATTCGCACACTCTCCGCGAGCCGACAGAAACCAATTCCGCTCTCTTTTCCATCGGATGCCCTTACACAGCCATCATCCGCCCTGACTTCACCCATTACTACCGAGTTACCCGACTGGCCAGATTACTCTTTATCATCCCAACTTGTCTCCTCGGACTTTACTCCCACCCTTGGAAATGTGGCTGATCCTATAATTGCTACGTCAAACACTGCGGTCGACTTTCCAGATTTCCAGGATTTTCTCAAAGATTAGGACTCTATCGGAGATATGCTATAAGTCTATACACAAACTCTTTACAACCAAAACTCGATAATCACTACTAGAGCATCAAAAGTCGACATTCCCTACAACCACAAAATTCGATAATCACTACAACAAAAGCACTCCTACAACAAAAGTTGTCTTCTCAGACATGTCGTTTTCCACCATAAAAGCTTTACATGGGTAGCGAGTGCGCTGGTCGACTTCAGCATTCGACTCCACCAACCCGGTTCTCCCTTTTTCTTATCATTACTACTGGGTCAACGTCGGTCCGGAGGCCGGCGTTCATTGTTTTCTGTTTTTTTCCTTTACAAGGTCGGTTCTTTTTTGTTTTTGTTTTTGACGAGTGAACTCGTGATGTGCCAAAAGAAGTGAATATACCCCGACTGAGATCCTTTGCGATTGAGGCTTTCTCTTTCTTACTATTGTATGATGTTGCTGCTGCGGTCTGGCTGGATGGGTTTCGGTGTTGTGTAACGTTAGTTGTTATGATTGATATGTTTTATGCCTCTTCTCGTCCCCTAGGGGCCACCTGGCGGAGGACTCTGGCTTTGGTCGGGTCGGGTTGTCTGCTGAGAGCATGACGACATGGCGGTTTGGCTCGGATGATGAAACACAGAGAACATCTGTGTTGTTGGGTATCATTGTTATGGGTCAGGCGTGGGTTGGCGGTCTATTAGTATATGGTAGGGCGAAAATGCCCGTCATCATGACTGAATGAAACGATATCAAGCCACTGTTATGTTCTGTTCGCGTGAGATGAGTTTTAAGCAACAAATGCGCAAAACAAGTGGTACGCTCTCTTGAATTATGATGGCGACCTTTAACTACGATCACATATCGAGTACTGTATCTTTTGTATAAGGTGTTCTCATTGTTCATTGAATGCAGTGGGAACCAAAGCACTCGATAAAGAGTGTAGTGGGTAGCAGACATCGATGTCGATGGGAGCACGACACTTATTCCTGAGTAACTTGGCGGTGTACGAATGATCCGAATTTGCTATAATCCAAAACTGACAGCAGGGGGACAGTTCTCCCGTCTGTATCGATGGCCACCACCGCACTTTGTGATGAGAGCGTATGTGTTCTCCCATCTTAATCGAAAAGTTGCCACACTGTCTACGCATCTTATGAGGAATATACCACTTTGTAGTCAGGAACGTATGACATATGGGAGCCAGCAAGTTGATGGGACCACGGCAGGTTGATGGTGAAGTAGAGTTGTTTGTTATAATTTCTTACAGATGATACTATTCATCCTCATCAGATTGAGCAAACATATCTACTGCACGAGCTCTCGTTGGCTTCAGTTGGGATTTCTCCTCCTCCTTCGCCTCCTCATCTACCGCCATAGGCTCACCCTGCTCCTCATCTTCCACAGCCATCGGTTCAACATCCTCCTCACTAGAGTCGTCCATGGGCACGCCATCCAAATCATCATCCTCCTCCATAGGCTCACCATCAACATCATCCTCCATCATCGGCGTCCCATCCACGTCCTCTCCACCCACTGCCAAATCCTCCGCCTTCTTCTCAACAGCCTTCCAACCACCACTCTTCTTCCTCCCCATCTCTTTTGCTACCGCCTCTCTCTTCTCCTCCTCGACCTTGAGCTCCTCAAATTGTTTTACAAGTTCCTCGTGCGCCTCACTACTAAACACACACCACGTCTCCCACTGAGTCAGCACCTGTCCCACTGCCCTTCGCCACTTCTCTGCCCGCAAGCGCCCCCAGTGCAACTCGCGCTCGAGGCGTCCTAGGCGCGCGAAAGTTCGGCGCGTTCGGAGGGCATTTTCGAAAAGACCGCGGTAGCGCCAGGCGTGGCGGACGCCGGATGTTGCAGAGGCGGAGAGGAGGTCGGATATTAGAAACAGGGCGATTAGGGTTGCAGAGGACCGGTCCTCTTCGGAGCTCTGTTTTGGCTCGTCGGTGTCTGCTGGTGGCGATGTCATGGTGTTAATGTTGGGAGGCGCTGTGGTGCTGGTGTAGTCGGGGTTGGCGCTGGTGAAGACAAACGGTCGTTCGACGTTGTCAAGCATCATGGAAACTACTTCGTCGCTACCACGGCCTGCATGGCTGATGGCAAAAGCGGTGACGCGGGCTACATCGCCGCGGCGTAGACGAGCGGTGGTACTGGGGAGGCGGGATAGGAGGTGGGTAAGTTTGGCTTTTTGAAGAGGGTTGAGATATTCGGGAGTGGCGGTTTCATTGAGGATGTCGGGGGCGCGTTGCTTGTCGGCTTCATCTCCTGAGTCTTCTTCGGCGGAGGAGTCGTAGTCTGCGTCATCCACGAAGGATTCAAAGGTTGGTGTGAATTCAAAGCGCAGTGTATTTTCTGGTGCTTGCCAAGGTGCGCCGCCGCTGAAAACCGTGGTAGTTCCTTGACTGGTGCTGGCGCGTGGATTACGGCCGGATAAGACTTCGAAGAGGCGCCAGCGATACCAGACACCGCCGGTGCTACGGGCATCCCAGAGCCAGGCGTACTTCTCGTCGCGTTGGACTTCGGGTCTGCTCATGAGGAGAGCTTCGAAGCCTGGACCGTGGGTTAGTACTGCTTCGAGGGTTTTGTGAATGAGCTTGAGTTGTTTGATATCAGATGGTGCTTTGACGTTTACGGAAAGTGCAGCACCAGAATTTGGACCTCCGCGAGACTGGCTTTGCGATACATATGATGATGGCGGCGCATATCCACCTCGATGAGGTGGCGGAGCTCGGCTTAGAGGATGTCCAGGCCCAACTTCCACAGGTTTTGCGCCAAATGGATGAGATGTTGTAGTGGTTGATAGGCTGCTCGAAGCAATCGAGTTGATTACAGCCGAAGATAGATGTCGTGAGATGTTCAAGTTGAAGCCTAGCCCCAAATATCGATTCTGTAAGCTACTGACGGCGGCATCTATATCACTGGCAGGAGTATCTTTAGCCAAAGTGACGATCGCTGATCCTGATTTCCTTTCCGTCGAAGAATTGCCCCCGGATGGTAGTATTCTTACACCATCCACAACAAGGGTCGTCGGTATCAAAGCCTTGATAGCCGATACTGAAGTACCCGGAGGTAACAAGGAGAGATGCAGCGTAGGTTTAGGAGCCGTTCTCTCTTCCGGGGTTTGTTCGTCCTCATCGTCTTCCTCAGCCTGTTGAAATGCGGCCTTTGCATCTACACGCTCACTATCAAAAGCAAGCAATCCTCGCTCCTTTTGGGCTGGTGGACGGGCTCTTTTTCGCGACAAGGATGATGGTGGAGGTCCCAAACTTCCAGGGCCACTCTTCAGTCCAGCGGATGGCGCAAAATGACGCCTGGAAGCTCCTGCACCTCCTCTTTGATCAGAAAATCGAGGCGGTGGTCCATCATCGTCATCCTCGTTCTCAAACGATTTTACAAAGTCCTGGTATGCTGCAGCATTTTCTGCTTCTTCTCGCTTCTTCTTGGCCTCTTGCTCGGCTTTCTGGCGCTCAAATAGAGACTTTTTTGAGGGAGCGCTGAGTTTGTTGGATATATTTGAAAAGCCCCCGAGCTTTGAGGGGCCCGACATGGTGTACTTCCAGGAGATATGAATGGCTTTGGATGCCCACTGTGATGAATGTTCAAGGTGAAGATGGCGCTGATATTGAGGTTCTCGACTGCGAAAAGAAATGTGGCTGGTGTTTTCACGCAAGCCACATTTCACAGCCACATCAGATATTCCCATGCTCAACTTCATCCCTTGGCTGTTCAGCCTGTTCTGGTCCATTGTCCACTCTTTTTTCATTCTCTGTCCAACTAAATATGTACAAACAAATGTTCCGTCTGCCCTGAGAAGTCTCGACTCTTTCACTTTGAGCGCCAGTTTTCATCAAACAGGCGAAGTAGGTCCATCTCGAGATGCCTGCAAAGAGGTGCGTTATTAAAGTAGCAATAAAATCGCAGCCCGGATTCTCTCATCGTTCACTGGATCTCTTGAAACGCTCTCATTTGAGACCCAGACATTGGATGCTTCCTATCGCATTCAACGGCTACTATAATATGGTTTGCAAATGCTCCATTTCTTTTTACCCACTCCCTATTCTCATTCGCATCATCCTCCTCACCCTGATTCTGATTCGTCTGCCCATCGTGATCTGTATTTATCTACCACCCTGAATTCGACCCTGAATCTGTATCCCAACTTGAGTCTAAATCCGAGTCTGAGTCTGAATCGGAATCTGAATCTGAATCTGAATCAGAGTCGAAATCGGAATCCGAATCAGAATCGGATTCTGAGTCCGTGTCTGTGTCTGTGTCTGTGTCTGTGTCTGAATCTGAATCTGAATCTGAATCTGAATCTGAATCTGAGCCTGAGCTTGAGCCTGAGCCTGAGTTCAAGTCTAATTCTGATTCTGATTCTGAATCTGAATCCGAGTCCCAGCATCCACATTGTGAATCCAGCGCCCAGGTATTATCATCCTCATACTTGGCATGTGGACATGGACTTGGCTTTGGACCCTCTTTTGCGTACCGTTTCGCCCAGATCGCCATTTTCCACATCTTTCCTGCCCAAATCTCTGCGCAGCGAGTATAATCGACATGATTATCTGGAGTGAGCACCATGCACCAGTGCGCTAATTCAGATTTGAGTTGTAAGTTGACTGAACTATCTGGTTGTTGTGCTGACTCCAGAGAGACAGTATCAAAAGATTCTTGGAGCATTCGATCCAGGTCTTCGCTGTATTCTTTTATAAACTCGTAAGTTGTCTGCCATTGAGCATACCAGTTTCCAGGCTGGACCATAACAGGATCGGGTCGATAGTACCCGTAGCATTCTTTGCTTCTCTGATCAACTGTAGCGATACGATGCTCCGAAACTTTTTCTTGAAGATCTTGGAGAATCCTCAAAATCGAAAACTCTGGAAGGCTTTCGAATGCTCGGCTGCGGTCGTCCTTTTTGTACCTTTCATTCAATTCATTCGCGGCCAGGTATCCAGTGTGGTATTGGAGCTTCCATTGCTCGCTCTTTGTCCAATTTATTTCGAACTTGGCAAATTGCCATCGATCACGGTCTATCAGACTGAGATTTGGAATACGGTGGTGAAGACGAATGACAACCCAAGTGAGATTTGGTAAGAGTGGTCTTAGGTAATGCAGACAGAAATTCCCTGTGACGCATCGACAAGCGCTCAACTCCGTTATCAAGTCTTCTGGGGTGAAGTCTGCGGCGAATACTTGGACTGGTAACATAATTTTTCGCAAGGCTTGCGCTGTGCCAATGCTAAAAGCCAATGGAACCGGGGAGGAATTTTGGCCGAGGCCTTTGAATGAGCGACGCATTTGAGCTAGCTCGTGCTTTTCAGTTTCGAATAATAGATGATACTTAGCTAGGCAGCTGTCGTCGTTGGTCAGATCTTGGTAGAAATTGTCTGGTTGCGCTTCAGTGAGTTGCTGCATCTGGAGGCCCAAAAGCAATACACTATCAACCCCTAGAGACGATACTGCGCAACCTGTTTTTCTGTCACGATAAAGGTTTCTTCTCAAAAAATCGCTGTCGTCGCCACTGTGCCAGTAGACCTCGATCGTGGGAAAACTAAAGTATTTGACTGCTAAAGCGTAGCGATCGATTTCGTCATTCATAATTCTTGAAGCAGAGCGCAAACTTTTGAGGGTACTAGGCAACGCGAAATGATAAACCATTCGACGAAGTTCTAGAGGCAAGTCGAAGAAGCGAAATCCTATCAGTGTTCCAGAACCAAGACGACATTGAAGCTACGAAGGGCATCAATGTAAGGTCCTCTATTATAATATGTTCCAATAACTCACCATCTCTTCAATTAGGAAAATTTGCTCGCCATAGTCCCCAAGCTGCTCGTAGTGGTGATGAGAGAGTTCTTCCAGACTCATTTTGTTGAGTTTGAGCGAGTTGGTCCTTCAGTTGAAATGATATTGTTGGTATGCGTGTGCGGTGTACCAGTGTTTGGCGTTTTAACGATATTGCATTGGGCAGTTTATGCTTTACAGCGTTGGGTTGGTCGTCTACGAACTCTTAGGAATATTGGCTGAGTTTAAATAGCTTTTTTGAAAAGCGCATACTGCCTGTGACTACCTTATGCTGTCTGCTCCTCTCTAACTCTGGACGTTAAAGATTATGTAAGCTACAATCCTGAGTGAATACCTGGGCTCCGCATACTGATGAGCTGTTATATCTGTATTTATAGATCTTCTTCGTCATCTTCATCGTCATCTTCATCATCCGCAGTGATTGTATTACTGGCGATGTAAGAGTTGCAACAGATTCAGAAGAGACTCCAGTTTAAAACCACGCTGCTCGACCGCATGATCGCCCAGGTACTAAGCTGTCTGCCATAAGATATTCACTTCTGCCCTACTAACCGCCAAGTGATGGACAAGTAGCTGATAGATTTCCGTATGCTATAATGGGTCTTATAGGCCATGGCCTTCTATAGAGTACCTCATCTCCCACCGAGTGCGTAGAGAGGTAGGTATATTATCGGCTAGGGTGGGACACGGAGAATGTGCTCTTGACAAGCGTTGATGGTAGCCATCAGATTGTACAAGTTAATTGTCCTTGGGAAGTGAACAAAAGCATGCCCGTATGTGTTCATTGGCCGCCAGGCACACAAAATGCTTGTATTTGTTTTAGTTGAAATTCATTATGTACTGTACTTTAAAGGGTACTGGTCTCTCATGAGTTCTTTAAAGAGCCTCTCGATGAGAATGAAACTCCCTTCCTAGGTATTTTCGCAGAAAATTTAAGTGCCGCCTATTTCAGTAAGAACATCAGGACTATCGTCCCACATAATGGTACTTTGATCATACATGTCGCGCAACCTTCGTACATAATCTCAGGGAGGCTCCCGCTCGAAGGATATGTCTAATTGAGATCTAAGCCCAAATTTCTATATTCGCACTTTTGTCAGCCAGAGCACGTCGACAACAAATCTGAAGTAGTGGTCATTGCCAACTTCAGGCGCCAAATCATGGCGCCATTGCTCTATTTCGCGACGTAATGCCAGCTTAGCCTCTGCTGGCTTGGAGTAGGTGGCAATCAGCCGGCAAACTTCTTGAAAATGCTTGTCGAGCGTAGCGCAGAAGCTCACAAGGTATGCAATACATTCCTTTTTTGGTCGAGATTGAGCAACGGTTCTAGGAAGTTGACCATGTTCGACCCACCTCCACACATAACCAAATTGCCGTCCCATAAACCCTATGTCCAACTCGATGAGCCGGTGAAGTGAAGCCAAAAGACGAGAGCAAGTTGGAAACCTCAGCATGGGAGAGTTGTCCAGGCCCTGGCCTGTATAGTATTGTAACTGAGTTGATATGCCTTCCGTTTCGACAAACAATTGCAACGGCTTCTCGTTGACCCAATCTACATTATACTGGGCAAATTCGTAATGTACGTCCTCGTTGTCTTTTAGTGAAGTTCCACGAGTTATCGTGAGACATTTTAGCTTGGGCATTACGTGTCTTAGCTCGTGTTCTAGGCAGAGGAGCATTGTGCAACGGCATTTTATCAGATAATTGACAGGTGTGTATGAGCTTCGCAGCGGGTGTATACGGCTGGGATACCATAAACAGTCGATACGATATCTCCCTTTCTCGTCGTGTTCTGGTACGTAAGGCTCGAGGATGATAACCAGTTTGATAATCTTCTATGCGACTCGGGTATTGAACGAGATGGGTGTTTTGGTACAGCTCCGCCCAGCGCGAGAATAAATAAAGTAATGAGAAGGAGGACTGTGTCCACGGCATCCTCCTTCTCGTAACAACTTGAGCATTCTTCTAACCAGTTACCGTATCTCGAAGCTATATTCATCGGTCACCCTAGATGGCTGCTCCGTATTTTTCAACATAGTTCGCGTCTTATGTATGCACGCTCAAGCCACATTTTCGTCGATACTTCCGTACATATCGATCAAATTCGCGGAGGCCCACCCGCACCGAACGGCAACCTCTTCCCAAACGCCAGCGCAACCCACCCACCAATAAGACATAATCCGCCCAGCGGAGTTACCGGCCCCATGAACTTGAATCTCTGTGGATCCAGCACGAGAAGGTATATCGATCCGCTAAATAGGGTCATGCCAGCGATGAATAACGATGCCGCGAGTTTGTTCTTTGGAGCGACGCTTGTAGCTAGTAGGAGGACGCCGGAGTGGATCAACTATATCTTGTGTCAGACTGATATATCAGAGTAATTCATTGCAGTGTTTTATACCTGATATTGAGCTGCCGTACCCCAGTTTGCGATTCGTTGTGGATCAGCGATGCGCTTCTTCAAACCATGAGCGCCGAATGCGCCGGCTGTCACTGAGAACGCGCCGTACAGGCAGCCTATTGTCCAGAAAGGGAACGGCATAATTCGATTGCTACGTGGAGAGTTATGGGATACGCTATGTGGAGGAGAGCGGTTGCGATGACAGCTTGAAGATCGCAGCTTGAAACGCGAAGTTGCAGATGGATCCACTGCCAAGACTTGCGGCTCTGTGCCACATTTCAGCCTTATGACTTCAGCCTTGCTCAGCATGAGTTCTATGGGTTTACCGAATATCCATATAGTACACCTAAATTATTGACGTAGTTTCAGTGATTCCGGTCATTTCTTCTAAGTGTTATATTCGGCATAAATACTACAACCCGCCAAGACAGTCATCGCCGTTACGCCGTACTTCAACTCCATCAAACCCATATACACACATATCCACAACATACCATCCAATAACTCCAGTCCATTCTATAATCTATCATCAACATCTAAGGCACCGATGGGAATTTACTTCCAGCCTTGCCAACTGCCATATCGCGAATCAACTCCTGAAGCCAATTTGGATTGCCCCGAATACCCGCTGCGATTCTGAGCTTCGATGGAATGATCAGCTGCCCACCGCGACAGCTGAGGATTTGATTGACAATCTTCTTTCCAATCACATCCACCCGCATTAACCCACCCTGTGTCTTGTCCAAATGGTCCTCGTATCCAGCCACGAGTGGCGTGCGGACCCACGATGGATGTACGACTGTGTTTAGCACACCGGGCGTTTTGTAGATGTGCTTGATCTCTTGTCCCAAACCTGGTCACAGTTTAGCATCTCATTTCTTTGAAATCTGGGACCGATATACCTTCGTGGAAGGCCATCACGGCGGCTTTGGTAGAGCCATAGTCGACGATCCCAGGCGGTGCGACGAAAGATGCCATACTCGCCATTCCAATAATATGCCCCTTATTCTTAGCAATCATATGAGGCAAGAATTCCTTAACCAGCCAGAAATGGCTAATAATGTTGATCTGGAAGATCTTCGTGACCCACTCATTGGTCGTATCCAGAATACTATGCGGTTTTCCTACGCCCGCATTATTAACCAAGATACTTGGCTCGCCTAACGTAGTGCGAACAGCTTTCGCTGCCTCTGCAATGCTCGATGGCGACGTTACATCGCAGTGGAAGAATGTGATTTTTGAATCTATGTTTTCCGTCAGTCTCTGCCAATGAAAGAACGAGGAAAATGGCTTACTGTTTTCAAATTCAGTAGGCAACGCCTGAATATCTAGCACAGCGACTTTCACGCCCTTTGCAGCGAGGCCCTGCACGATCTCCTTGCCAATGCCACTGCATCCACCTGTAACGACGGCAACTTCCCAGTTCCAGACCCACTTATCTTTCTCCGTCTTCCATGTCCAGTTATTGAGAGCCCAGCTATTCAGCTTCACGTTAAGATCGCGCGCCAATCCAATAAGCCATAGAACTTTGAGCGCGCGGATGAGCTTTTCAACGTTCTTCCCCGAAAGTCGCGAATGTAGTCCAATGAGCAGCGGTAGACGTAGACGGGCCGGCGAAGAGGTAAGGAGCCAGTGGAGGGTTCCTGTGATCCAGGGATTTAGGGGCGCAGCGGTGAGTTTGGAGACGAGGGAAGGCATCGTGATAGCGATGGTGGTGAGGTTGGAGGCGGCGCAGAAAGGAAGAAGATGTCGCAAAAAGGTTGGAACAGGAAAAGAGGAAACAAACAAATGTTTATACAAACTTAAAAGAACAGAAAAAAGAAAGTGGATGCCTTGTGAAGCTTGAAGGCGATTGGGGTTGATCGATGGGATGAAGTTAGAGGGCAGCCGAGGCTGTTTCATTCAACACCAAAATTGAAGCTCGCCACATGCATTACGCCCGTATACCAAGAACAAGCTACATAATCAGGTAATTAGTTTATTCCTAGCTCCACAGCAGGATATGAGCTTAGTATATACTATTCACTGTTTGAATGGTAGGCTATAAGCTCTCAACTATTGAGATATTCTTTGGCATTTTCATATGTTTATGTAAAATATGTGCTGCGCAATTCCAAAGACGCCTGAGGCTAAAACGAAGACAAGTATAGTTCAGAAGCTCATCCACTTCATCCACCACAGAAGCCGCATATTGCATCTGTTTAGCTTAGTCACTCTTCTTCCAATCCTGTCCAGAAGCCATTCTACGCTTCCCAATCCATCTTATCCGCATCGTCTACTTCTGTAGCCGGCGCCTTGCCCTTCCCAACAGGCCCATCGAATTCTTTCACGCCAGGAGAAAGTTCTTTCTCTACTCGTAGTGCGGACCGTCCTGGGCCCCAGAACCACTTCACTAGGCCCCGATCAGTCCAGGCCCACAGCATGTCATCGTCTGTAAAGTGGAGCTTGTGGACAACACCGCGCGGTGGGAGTTCGATGGGCTTAAGTGAAACAATTCGTCGATGGAACAGTCGGGTGTATTGACGGTAGTATCCTTGGCCGCAGTTGACGCTGTATGTGTGGTCATCCTTTTCGCCATATTCGCATGAAAAGTTTAGAAACTGAAATGTTTTTCGCTTGACTGATTTTTTCTTCCAGTCATCATTCCACTCCAGAGATCCCTCCTTGGCAGTAAGAAATGCTTCCGGTTCAATGGAGTACAGTTGAATACGATCCCATGTGGCTACCGCTATACGGCGGGCACTCGTAGCGACTATAAAGCCATGGGATATTGATGTATCCAGATTAAGGCCATCGAGAGTTCCAACGATTTCATGCTCGAGTGGTGCTAATGACTTGTGCATGTCCAGATGGACACAGTTATCGCTGTCCACGGAGCCTTTGACTAGAAACAAGCCAGCAGGGCGTGCGCACTTTGCATTCGTGCAAGATCCATCCTTAAGGAATGCAAGTTGGAGAACCTAAAATATCAGTAATAATCTTGCACGGAGTTTTAGTTGTAGACTTACAGAAGAGACACAGCATATGGCTCCATCGCTGTTTGTTATGCATTTGTGATTATGACCGACTCCAATGGGTAGCCATCTATAAGCGCCGAAGAAAGAGTCTTCATCCTTGACGCTTGGTTGTGGAAGAAGCTCAATGTTCGCGGAATATTCGAAGCAACTTCCAATTTGATAAGTGGCCATTTGACTTCCAGACGAGCATACTCGTAGGTGTTTATCTTCTAATAATGAAACCGAGTGAATGGATCGATCGACTGTGATAGTGTCCGTATCACTATCAGAGACCGCGAGTCGAGCTCCTGTTCCCGCAGTAATATTGATGTAGCTCGGAGAAGGTTCTGCGATATATTGGTTAGTTGAATGTCTCGAAGGGCGAATCAAATTTTGAGTCAAGCTTACCAAATGTCTTTTCCGTGCTCTTGTATGATTTGATACGATATTGATTACAAATGTTGCTTTCAATCAGGCGAAACACTAGGACGACTTCGCCATTGGGCGATGCTTCCATTGCCACTGGACTGTACTTAGGCTTCCAGCTTATGTCTCGTAGCGTCTCAAGGGAAACTCCTTGGGAATGCGATATTGAATATGTTGCAAGCTTGCGAGTAGTGGTGGATTTTGCAACGGCGCTAGACGGAAGTTAGCAAGATCAAGGAAGACATGATGAGTACTAACTCTGCCATAAAGTCGTTTTTTCTTCTCGCCTTTCCCAAAGTTGATTGTCGATTATTAATGGAGTATTTGTACAAGACAGTGAGATGTCGTTGGCTCTTCTGTTCGTGTAGCTTGACTAACAGAACCTGAATGGAATCGGCCTCCAGTCCAAGGATGGCCGGATCCACGACTGTTCTCCAAAGCGGGAAGCCATGCTGTAGATTATAGATATGTACTTTCGCTTGATCCTCATCAACTGCTGCAACCAATTCGTATGGATCATGATGGCCCTCAAGTCTACCTAGTTGGCCAAGCTTGAACCGCGTTGCAAACGGGGGTTTGTATGTGATCACGTCGCAAAGCACAGAGACGCCATTCAGGCAATGATCCGCTGCGCGAGTGTTGTATACTGGGAGAAGTTCTCGCACGTTGTCCTGGCATACATTTACACTACATTGATGGAGGCCGGGTAGCGCGCGGAGATGTGAGTGCAGAGCTTGAGCACTGTTTATGAGTTTTTCACGAAGCTCGCGATTGATCATCAGAAGTATGGAGAAGGCGGGAGGGTCGAGAAAGGAGACGACATAGTCGAGAAGCTCTGGAGGGAAGCGAGGGTTTAGGAGCATGTTTGCGATGGACGGAGGACTCGAGAGGATGCGCTCGTTTGACTGCGCAAGATACGACCGTTCTCCGGTGCAGCGATGGAGAGACGAGGCATGAGGTATGCCCCAGTGGAGAAGATTGAAGAGAGAGGCACAGAAAGAATAGTAAGAGGTGAAATAGAAGCTAGACTATCTGAAGAATGAGAGATGAATGTGTTGACAGAAATAGACCGGCGGGTTGGAGGGTTGGTGGAGGTGGATGGTGGATGGTGGAGCTTGTGCCAGGCCAGGTCTCTAGTGGAATTGCAGGTGAGGCTCCATGTCGTTTGCCTTCAATGTTGTCCTTTAAGTCGCAAAATGTCAGGTCTCACTTTAGCTCCTCCTTTACCTTCAGTACCTCCTTCAATGCGCAATAAAGCTTAAATCTCAGGTTCTGCTCAAAGAGAATAATTCGCTCATATTAGTACTTCTATTCTATTCGATTGTGGGAGAAGTAGATTGTTCATCTGGCGCAGTCAATAGTTTCTGCATGCTCATTGGTTGGGAACTTCCAGCTTCAGCCTTGCGCTAACAACGTCGTTTCTTCTTCAGCCTTGTTTTCGTTAATTTTATTGCGCGCAGCATCAATACATCACAAGACTGAAGGATCGAATATAGGCTTTTTATGTGCAGTCTCGATGCTCTAGTATACAAAGAAACCGGGTTTCGAGATCCAATATTCCTTTCCATAACCAAAATCCAACACGCACCCCGTTGCCAAACAGTGAACATACCCGACCGCACGGCCTAGTTCCATGACCCAACACCGTTTTCCTATCAACATTCTAGCTTGATAGCACAATAAACTTTGTAATGCCCTCCACTTCAGACTGCGAACTCCGTGCAAAAACCCAAAGTCTCTTTCTCACACACACTGTCTATCCTAAGGACAGTTCGTTGTAAAGAGATACACGAACAGAGAGAAGGCAATTGAAAGCTCACCTCACACGTTTTTGAGAGGTTGCTACATGTGATATGGCGCATACGGCGATGGAATCGGCACTGGATAACGCTGGTGAGGCAACCACTGATTCCAGAAAGCTTGGAACTTGTCTGGCGACATGGCAGCGAGGATTTGCTCGTTACGTCTCTTTTCCGCCTCGGCATCGCGTGTATAAGTGCGCGGGACGTTAGAGTTGATCTACTATAGTTAGCCGAGTTATCATCGTGGAAGCTGTAAGCAGTGCACAGTTCGCAACTGGTGAATTGGCGGTCTGGTCCCAGTAGCCAGAGAGACATTTCAACCGAGTATAGGGAATGATTGGAGCTTCTGATCTGGAAATAGCTTACCTCTTGACGTATGTACTCGCACATGGCGCTGACATGCATAGGGAGCAAGGGCTTTTTGTCCTGGCGCACCACTAAGATGCTTCCTGGGCCACGCAGTGTTGCTGCAGGATAAGGTTGGCTAACGGGCATAGCTGGGCGGTAGTTCTTGAGATCGCAGTCAAAATGTAGGACGTCGGCATTGATGTTCGATATGAGTCGCTCTCCAACGACTGAAGCGTTCAGAACTGGCGTAAATCGAGTGTCCAAGGAATTCTTGCGCGTGAGAAGAGGGAGCTCCAGCAGCTTAGCAGTCTTGGGCATATCATGCTCCTGAAAGATAGGATGGTTCAACACAATGTCAGTCATTTGAAATCTGAGGCCTTTCTTGCTGGCCTTGAGATCGCCATCGCAGAGAATTATGGCTGCTTTGACTTTGTGCTCCCCTGCTTTCTGGACCATCACCTTCTCCGCCACCAGTTTCTGATACAATGACTTGGGTGCTGGCGATCCGGTAAAGCGATTGACCGTCTTGAAGTAGTCAATAACATGAGCATAGTCGATTAGTGTCAGATCTTTGGATGCCGCGGGAGAGTTGTTCAGTCCAATTGAGCCATAGACAAGGACCGGACCTTTGTAGGTATGAATAGTGCGGTCTTCAGTGGCTTCGCAAATGCTCTTGTTGACTTTTGACCCATCAATCATGTAATCATCGCGGTAGGAAATGAACAAAGTATCCGGCAGCCATCTGTCCAAGGTCTGATTATACTGAATAATAGAGTAATCAGTCAAACACTTGGGAGGTCCGAGTAGTTTCGCCTCGCTTTTGCGATCTGGTACCCAACAGTGCAGCTCTGCGATGAGGTTGTGTTTGAGCCAAATGAATTGTGGACCTTTGTTGACCGAGAACAGAATTGCGCGATAGTCATCTTCCGAAGGCCGGCTAGTCGGTGCGAAATCAGCGAAGCTTGCGCAAAGCAGCTTGTGAGCAGGCCAGTCAGCTTTCTGGCAGTTGACAGAGCAGTAGCGTGCAGAGTTGCACTGTCCGCAGTGACGCTCCCATGGGCTGTTGCACATGAGACATAGAGTTTCGATGTCTGCCATGTTGACGGAAGGGAAGATAGCAACGATACGAGCCGCAGGAGGAGAAAGAGGAGAACATATAACCCAAGGAAATTTGCGATAGTGAAGAGAAGGTGAGGAGAAGAAGTTGTCAATACTTTCACAACAAAGTTTTGAATATTGCGCCGTTGGTGTGCTTTGATGCCTAAACTTGAGTTCCGAGGGGAACAGATATGGCAGGAGCGAAGTGTTATTTGGGAAGGAGCACCATCTTGGTATCTTCTTGCCGTTAATGGCATTGGGAAGGCACGTTGCGGGTCCACATCACCACTCCAAGTCGTCAAAGGCCACGAGTCTCTTGAAAGGAGTATGCCCATTGCGTCCAGGAAAACACCAGTTTCTCAGGGTTTTCAGGAGTAAGCACAAGTTCAGCGAATTAATACTCTCATCTGTGACACACAACTCTGGAAAGCAAAGAAAACCCAAACAAAGTTCAGTCAACTATAAGTCCCACCTTAGTCAGTAGGACCATATCGACGTTAGCTTGACAAACTCCCTCCATAAGACAACGCCTTTTTCCGGGAATTTCCAGACTATTATTTGCCATATATCTGATAGTCAGATATTTATCATTGAGTGGCTTATGACCAACAACATGAGACTGAAAATCCATATTTCTCCTCGCTTTTGTGTTCCATGAGGGCTACAACTTTTAGCGTAGCTGGTTTTGTATATGTTTATGAGGTCTTGCTTGCTTTCTGCTTGTCATACAGTAAATTCTGACATAGAGTTTCTCACTCATCTTGATCTTCATCGTCATCTATCCCTTCATCTTCATCTTTGCCTTCATCTTCATCTTTCCCTTCATCTTCATCTTTCCCTTCATCTTTGTCGTGATCTTTACCTTCACAATATTCCCCTCTGTTTCCGTAATAACCCCCTTTTCTGTACAACATTTTGTCTATATTTCCGGAGGCTCAATCAAAATCTGTTCTATACAGGAGTATATCATGGCTCGGGAGGTGCCCACTCAGGCAACCGTAGTAACCGCCGGCCTCTACCAATCAAGTCTTCTTCAGACACCAATGCTGGAGTCAAAAAGACGCAAAAGACTATGACTACAACTGGTTTGCTGAGCACTCCAGTAATTGCAACTGGACCTTCCGGAAAGCAGATCATTCGTACCACTAACACCATTGGTACCATCACCGCTCCCAAGGAGCAAAAGACCCTGCTGGGGTCAACAATCCCGGCCACTCAGCCTGCCCGCAAACCGCGAGCCCAACCAATGAAAAAAGTTGTGTCCGCAGATCTGAGTTCCCTTTTCAACGCCAGCCGTATGGCTCGAGATGGTTCCCGTGGGATGCGTAAACATGTCACTACTTCATCGCATGCGCCGGGAATCAGAGCATGCTCTTATTATGAAGTGCAATGGTAGGCATCGTAGTTGATGGGAGTGTGCCCCTTTTCTCCTTCCCCATTTAGCTTGCAGATTTTGCAGATCATGGTTGATGTTGAGAAGCCAAGTCACCTATCCCGGCTTCCTAGATATATATTACTATTAGGTGATCCTCAGGGTCAGTTGCCTTTCGTGCAGGAGCGAGACGTGTATATAATACCGCAAAGTCTAGACCAATGCAAAGACTGGTGAAAGGTTGGTCAGTTCATTCTAGTGAAGTTTCTAGGGTAAGCTAGCGCGCTTCGTCATTGCTATCAATATTTGATACTCAAGCAGGCGAGCAGATTACAGAACGCATATTTGGTAGCAGGAGGCAACCCAACCGGGTGACCGATTGAATGACGCGCTCCCATCAAGTATGATGCCTCCCATCGCACCTCTTGAAGAAAAGCTACTTTCAATTCCAACGCACTCGATGGGGAACTAAGTAACATACACCTCAAGAAGGAGATAACGCAACTTGGCATAGAGCGTAGCAGATGGCAGACATCATACTTGATGGGAGCGTGCCACTTATCTTGTCACCCAGTTGCTCTCCTCGGATATAAACCATCAAACACTATAGAGGCTTTGTATTATTGAAACACCAACGGAAAAGCAGAAGGGGTGCTTTATTTGTCTTATAGGACGTTCAGACTCGAATGTTTTATCGAATGCACCGGAAATTATAAAGCATCCCAATTGAAAGCGTTCATGGGAGTCAGCGAAGTTTATGGGTGAACGCCAGTGATTCTGTCATGCGGTTCTGGTCCAAGCCAGAAGTGGAATAACGTCTTCTGCTTTATGACAGCGTCTTTCCGTTCTTTCCGCCTTGACTATATTTTGATCATGGTCAACAGGTAGTGCTTTAAATGCCCAAAAAGGAAGGAATTCACTCGCTTGAGCGGCAGTCTAGGAAGTAGGTATCAACACAGCCTTGTCGATGTGCCCTTGCAATACGAAGTAAAGGTAGTCAAACATCAGCAAAGCAATAAACTCAAAGCACACAGTGCAGCGTTTACCGCGGCATCCTCATTGATTTAGTGGCATCCGAATTGGTTCAGAGCACCTAGCCGCTTCCTACTTCCTCTCCATTAGTCTTGACGCCTATGACCTACCAGAATACACATGGAATCCAGCTTATCCGAATGACCACACTTTCATCAAGATTCGGGGCGAATTTCATAGCTCATCTAGCAACCCTCTCACCTCAGATGACAACGTTCCCAAACTTGTACCCGATGATTCTGAGCTACCTACTGGCGCCTTGGATAAGTCGGAAAATGTCACTCTTTGGGTAGGAGTGTACATAACCGATTCGCCCTTCCTGCGCTCTTCAGGTGCACTTCCACCTCCTCGTAAAATTCTTCCGCCAAATGACCGAAAATATGGACCTTCTGTCCAAATCATTGAGCAAGGAAATCATCCTGCGCTGAAAAATGACGAAAACGCGCTTCGGGTCGTCATCAACCCAAAGAAAGCCACGGCCCTTGACAGCAAGGGAAATCCGAGTCCCCTCACCTTCTACGCTCTGGTTAACCCAGACGAAGACACAAAGCTTTGCGAAGCAAAGCAAATCAAGCGTGAAGACGTTTTTTTCCTACCCCGATACCGATCCTTCTTCAGCCCTGGGGACGATAGAAATTTCGACGGAGATGAATTTCGTAAAGTCGAGGCACGCCGTGCCACCTGGCCGAAAGCTTGCCAGTACCAGATGCAGGAGTGAGGGAGGACCAGTGCCTTTCTCAGCAACGTAACCAGTTTTATGCACTGTGACTTCCAATATGACATGTAGGCTGTTCAGCGACTACTCGTTGGGATCACTGCGAGCTGAGCCGAAGTAGCTACGCGGGATTGAGCTGGCGCTTGCTACAAGGGATATGCCTTCTTTTAGTTGTCTATAGTTGACATAGCCTGCCGTAGCAATCAGTGCCGGCTCTGTTTGCAGTAAGAATCATGCACTAATCAGGCTGTCATATGGGGAAGTTGAGATGAGCGCTTAGAGCAGCATGTTGGGTTCACCAGAAGACCCGTTAGAGGGAAACATCAGTCATGACCACCGAAGGCGTTAGGAAAGAGTGCATATTGCAGTCGCGCTCGGTCATCCAGGAAGGTACCTGAGGATGGCCAAAGTGCTAAAAGATAGTTCTCAAGTCGCAAACTTGGCTCCTCAACGGCATGGCAAACTACCTTAAATGACCTTCTCCCATGGACTCTGATGGCTGCCACCAACGCTCTTAAGCAAAACGTGCTATATTTCCCATTGTATTCGATAAATCATTCGATTCTGAACAAACTCTATGGCAAATAGAGCACTCGATAAAAGAGCATAGCATCTGGGAGCCAACAAGGCTGATGGGAGCGCGCCAGTTATTTTGCCGACCCGTTGCCCCTTATTCCACTGGTAATCACTGACATCCAGATCGGAAAGATCACAGCACGATTGCAAAGGAGTTGAGTAGACAATCTCATTATTGGCCATATCTAAAGTTACTCATCAGTCATTAAAAAAGGCAGACAAAAGTCTATACTAATAAAACAATTTTCATCGTTAGCCATGCTCGCTAACAGCAAAACCGAAAATCATGACTGATCATTTCCCATGCTGCAAACCCCATTCTTGCCCAAATCTTTTCATCTTTTCCTTTCATTCTTAATCATAAAGAGGATCCATATCTTCAGGGTCCTCAAGATCGAGCAACTCATCCGCATCCATGTCGGACATACTCTCATCACCCTCCTTGTCTGTATCATAATGGTTAGGCTCAACAATAATACGTCCATCCTCAAGTTCAACATGGGCAACCTCGCCATCGCGGATTGCACCTTTGAGGATAAGAACGGCCATCTTGTTGAGGACCTCTTGCTCAATGAGTCTCGCAAGTGGTCGAGCGCCATATGCCGGGGAATAACCTGCTGCGCCCAAGTAGTCGCGTACTGCGTCGGACATGTCGATTTGTACGTCTCTTCCGTTCGTCTTGAGACGTTTCTGAATCTCTTGCATGCGCACGTCGACGATTCTGCGGATCTCCCGTTTGGTGAGGCGATTGAAGATGACGACGCTGGAAATACGATTGAGGAATTCCGGTAAAAAGTAATTCCTCAAGGCGCCCATTACAAGCTCTCGAGTGGTTGCATCTATCTTTCCGCTTGGTGCTGTTGGTCGTGCGAGGTATTCGGCACCAAGATTGCTAGTCATCACAACAATGCAATTCTTGGCGTCGACAATGCGACCTTGACCATCGGTGATTCGTCCGTCGTCTAGAAGTTGCAGAAGAACTGTGAGAATCTCCTTCGCGGCTTTCTCCACTTCATCGAGAAGAATGATGGAGAAAGGCTTTCGTCTGAGAGCTTCTGTGAGTTGTCCACCAGCGTCATGTCCAACATAACCTGGTGGAGCTCCGATCAGGCGGCTTAAGGCATGCCGTTCCTGAAATTCACTCTGATATGTAAAGCAGTGGTTAGTTCAGATGTACATCGAAGAAGCGGTTCATCAAGCTGAGCAGCGTGGACGAAACTTGGAATTGTGTGGACTTACCATGTCGAAGCGTATCATTGACTTCGGATCATCGAAGAGAAACTCCGCAAGCGCCTTCGTGAGTAGTGTTTTGCCAGTGCCGGAGGGACCGCAAAAGAGGAAACTTGGGGGTTGATTGGGATTGCTAAGACCAGACCGTTGGAGGCGTATGGCGTTTGAGACAGACACGACAGCCTCTCGTTGGCCGACAACAATTTCACCAAGAACCTTTTCCATGTGCAAGAGTTTCTCTTTTTCGGTTGTTCGCAGTCGAGTAATAGGAATGCCGGTCCAGCGGGCAACAATCTCATTGATCTGATCAGGACCGACTGCATCCGTAATCAAAGCTGTCTCTCCATAGCCACGGCGACTTGCCATGTCTTGATCGTTTTGTTTCTTCTCCTCCTCTAAACGTGCTATGCGGTTCTCGCAATCTGGAATGGCGTAGTACTGTAGATCGGAAGCGGTGGAGAAGTCTCGCGTTCGCTCAGCATCTGCTAATTTTGTTTTGAGAGAGTCGAGCTTGATTTTGGCGTCCTGTAGATCCTTGCTACGATTCTTTTCTTGTTCGTACTGTTCACGGATGGGACGAAGTTCTTCCTGAACATTGGCCCACTCGGCTCTCGCTTCTCTGAGACGAGCTTGCGACGCCTCATCCGTCTCCCTCTCTAAGGCATCTAGAAGTTTGTTAGTATTGTATTGCAGGATGATCTTAGGTGGTCAACTTACGGATCTCGATCTGGATCTGTCGCGCCTTACGCTCCATGCTGTCCAGAATTTCTGGCTAGGTCTTGTTAGTATGCTTTGATCACATAGATCTTTAAAATGAACTAACCTGACTCTCCCTCGCCACCCTTACGCTAGCTGCTGCCTCATCAATAAGATCTACAGCTGAGTCGGGAAGTCGTCGTGTGGTGAGGTAGCGAGCAGCAAGTGTCGCGGCACTCACAATGGCACCATCAAGAATGGTGACACCATGATGAGTCTCGTACTTCTCTTTGAGTCCACGAAGGATCGAAACAGTCTCCGGAATACTCGGCTCATTTACTATAACTTGCTGAAACCGTCGTTCGAAGGCAGCGTCCTTCTCAATATATTTGCGATATTCCGCCAATGTCGTCGCGCCAATACAATGTAGTTGACCACGAGCAAGCATAGGCTTGAGAAGATTGGCAGCATCCATTCCGCCTTCGCCTGAAGAGCCAGCACCCATAAGAAGATGCATCTCATCGACGAAGAGGACAGTTGTCTCTTTCGCGTTTTCGACTTCATTGAGGACACCCTTCATTCGCTCTTCGAACTCTCCGCGGTACTTGCTGCCGGCGACGAGAGCGCCGACATCGAGGGATAGTAGTTTGCAGGCTGCGAGGTTGGCGGGAACGTCGTTGTTGACTATGCGGAGGGCTAGACCTTCAACGACGGTAGTTTTTCCGACACCAGGCTCTCCGATGAGGACTGGATTGTTCTTTGTACGTCGCGAGAGGATTCGGATAACGCGGCGGATTTCTTCTTCACGTCCTATCACGGGATCGATTTTTCCTTCTCGTGCCATAGATGTCCTAGAAACCAGTTAGTATGATGTATGCATAACGACGTCAAGAACTCTTACATATCGATTGTGAATTTCTTGAGGTTCTCATTTTCCTCCTCTGAATCAGCCGTCTTCGAGTCCACCCGCTTGTTTCCTCTTATTTGCTGAAGCGCATCATTTATCAACGCAGCTTTAGGAACGTTCGCATCAGCCAGACACCGCTGGACAGTTGAATCTTCACATAGCGCCTGAATCAGATGATCCACCGCGATGAAGCTGTCCTTTTGTGTCTTAGATAGGTCTTGTGCGGCGCGTAGAACTTTCGAAAGTTGAGGGGCTACCGGAACGCTGTCTGGTGGAGGGTCTTGAGAAGGTTGTCGTACTAGAGACTTCTTCAAGGCTCGATCGAAAAGTTGAGGGTCACCGTGAGCGCGTTCTACTACTTGTCTACAGATTATTAGGATAATCCTACACAGTAAAGATCACGCAAGCTTACCTGAATAATGGAAGAGAATTAGCTGCATGCGATGCGTGACCAGCCGGAGCTTGTTGATCTTTGCTAAGATCCGGCGGCGGGTCTACGAGAGATACAGCCAGATGGATTGGAAGCATTTGAGCATGAGCATATTGGGTAGCCAGTTCGTTCGCGTCAACCAAGGCTCGCTGGGCCCGGTCTGTGAATGCCATTTTAGAGGCCATGTTGATTCTGATTGTCAAGCTATAGATTTGTAGCTATGGAACTGTTAAGATGCACGAGAGATTTAGTTGGAGAAGGCAAAAGGTGTTTAGAATTGAAGCACAGAGGCATAGATATATACCGGCGAAGAACCATGTGCCAATGACCGGAATATGCCAGGCTCGACTTGGATGTTGTTGAAAGTGCAAGCACGTTCGACAGTGCTCTAGCGTGTTCTACCGCAAAGGTGTCCAATCAGATGGGGCCTTGGCAGTGACGTAGCCTCATATAGCTCTCAAAAAACGTGGTTTGGGTCATGGCGTGGCTACCCTAAATTGGTGGGGTGATACTGTGGGGTCAATCAAGTATCAAAGCCGCTCCCAACGTCGTAATATCATTATACCTGTCAGTATAAGACTTGAAGGACATTAAGTTATCCGGATATTTCGTCTGGTAGAATCTCACTCAAAGAGGTCGCTGCATGTTGATTGTTGGTCAGATTATCAAGATTCTGCATATGCTAGTAGCGATGCCCAATGCGGCAATATCCGCTTGCCTATCTGGGAAGGTAACCACATGGAAGCCACATGGAAGTCTAACTACATCTGCCTTGTTTTGTTGTCGTCCTTCATGTTGCCGACAAATCTTCTCTAGAGAAAACCCATAGCAACTGTCGCAAGCTGCCGAAAAAGTCGGGCTTTGTCTGCAAGTCAGTCCAACACGATCGAAATCAAACGGGAAATAAATACCAATTGTTGGCCTATGGTCGCATTGAAGACTTTCCAAGAAATATTTTCACCTGGGCGTACAAACTTAGTACACCAACCACTCGCAGCCGCGTCAATATCAAATGCGTCAACCGCCTCTCCATCTTCACATTCAAATTTTGCATTCATGTATACCAGAATTTTGGACAGGTCAAACAGATCGTTGTATGGAATGTGAAGCTGATCGAGATAAAGCCGTTGATTATCTCGTACTGACGGTAGCACCACATCGTAAGTAAATCGATGAGGAGAAGCAACGTTGATGGCTGTCAAGGAAGTGCTGGTTATCGCCAGAACATCAAGGAGATCGATATCTCGCTCGTCTTCTAGTCTGCCGATTGAGACTTCTTCCATGGAGTCGTGCCATTCTTCCGATCCTCTTTCTAGGCTGTCGTCATGTCGGAAGATCTCAAAAATAGGAATAAGAAATGTTCTGCAGTTGTCAGGTTCTTGGACTTCGCCATTCGATTTGTTGATTTCTCCGTCAGAAATGCTATCAGCATTCTCGGCCGTGGTCGCGAGACTTCTGAAGAACATCCTTCTCTGATCTTGTATAGTTCTACCTCGCTCTGTCCTGTAAATCATTGTGAATCTGACTGACCCTTCAGTGAAAGGTAAAAGTCGTACCTGTACATTCCACTGTGTGGCCCAAGACTACCACTAAGTGAGCCTTGTATGTCTAACGCACGTTCATCGTCCAATATGGTGAGAGCTCGTAGAAAACACAGATAGTCCACAGGTTCAACTTTGTCAGGAGGAAATGGGAATGAACCAAGCCAATGGATCATGTCGAAAAGCTTGCTCAGGCCTGTCTCCAGATAGACAAAATTAGCTCCCAGATACTGTGCCATGGCTGTTATGAATTTCTTTCGATCAAGGCCTAAAAAATTAGCCTGAAGCCTTCCACAATTGATTAGTTTGGCTACCAGTATTGAAGCCATTTCTCAAGGACTCGAAGTTGGTCATGACGCGATCTTCCAATTCAGGATTGTCAGAGCCCCAAGTGCGTGGGTGCAAGTCAGTTGAGAGGCGACTCATTATTGCATCTGTTTGATGTTATCTCAAGGATATATTAGGTATGCAAGTGCTGCTCAAGATCTACCTTTACTGAATAGTCCCTCTCCGGCCCATTTTTGAATTTGTTCCTTGAAATAAAGATGATATTCTTCTGGCTCAAATTGACCAAATCGCTCCTGACTCCAAATGATTTCTTCTTCAGAATACATGATCGTAAATGCAGAAATTACTAAGTCTTGTCAGGGAGACCATCAAATATGAAAGGGGCGTATGGTTTTGGCACGATTGAAGGATCTTCACCTGATACGATCCTGTGGGAGTCATACATAAACAATTGCCTTGTGGGGGCCAAATTATTCCTTGTGCTTCGAAACCATTATCATTGTTGAGCATTTCTTCTTTCAAAGCTTGAAATAGCATCATTTTGTTTAACGATAAGCTCAGAGCCAATTTGTTGATCTGATATAGTTCACCTCGGAAAATCATGCTATGTGTATCAGTGGCTACAATGGTAAAGTGGGTATGTAGTAGAGCTAGAGCATCACTACCAAACTTAATGCATATGTCAAGGGTTAGATTATAATAGAGCCAAAAATATTGCTTTGGCTAAGATGTTCTTCCATAGTATGTTCAATACTGGCTGACGACTTTGAGCCGCTCATACTGGTTGCCCACTCTTGATAGCAGAGGTCATGGCTGCGTCTTCCTTCAGATATTGCTTAAACTCCGAATACTTTTCCAATATAAGATCGGCAACTATTCGTGCCATAACCTGACCTCCTTTGCTGGTCAAATGAGTAGTATCTGAGCTATATTGCTTAGACGCTGCTTCTCCGATTGCCTTGACATAATTGCTTGATGCCTCATTCAGGTCAATATATGCATATGATCCAGCTTTTGCAGCAGCAATTGTAGCAGTTCGCCATTCGGCAAGAGTGTCTCGAAACTTGTTGCCCTGGAATCTTGTTCGTGAGAGTGGAGTGACGAGAAGTGGTGTCCCACCAGCCTTTTTGATATCAGCTGCCAATCCCATCATGTTGGTTTGAAAGGAAGCTGGTGTGATTCCTGATCCCTTGTTTTGGTCATTGTGTCCAAACTGGAAATATCAATACCGTACTATGATACGACTCTTAGGAACGTACTTGTAATGTTGCAATAACGGAATACTGGCCGGCATCTCTTCGTACTGCAGCCAACAGCTTCGGTAACCCTCCTTCGTCAGTGCGGTAGTTGACGCTCGTCCTTCCTCCTCTGCCAAAGTTTTGCCCAGTGGCTGGTTTCTGAATTAAAGTTAGGAATGCGTCTCCCCAGCCAGTCTTGGATTGCGTTGTGGAGTCACCACCAAGCAGAAATGCTGGTGGTTTAGCTAACCCTGAAGCCTTGAAATTGTTCGGGACTATAATTGAAGCTACCACTGTAGACAAGCAGAGATAAAGCAGGGCAATAAGCACCTGAAAGTTGGTTACTATTCTCATCCTGACAGTCAGATACTCCTGGTTCGGAAGAGAGAATATGGGGTCTCCTCAAGAATTGCTCTAAATACTTCTGGCTATATAGCTTTATTGTTTTGCGTTATGATATATCATAGTGCTAAGACGATCGGCAGGGAAAAACATATTGGATCTGTTTGGAATCAAATTTCCGAACCCTGTTCGAGTCGATATAGACCAACACCACGCAATACCTGACAGGGCTTGAATCTTTAAGCCTAATAGTTCATTAGGCAGATTGTATCATTGAGACTTTCAGATTCTCAATGCTGAAAATGCACTTCATATTTACACGTTCTTCGTGCAATTCTGAAACAGAGAGGCGAAAATAGATCAATAACAACGCTTTGTACATCAGCGTCTACACTCGAGAACATCTTTTATTACTATACTTTCTGAGATTTCGAAAGGAAAATAAGGACTGTCAATCGCCATATTTCAGTTCACTGGAGAGCGAGCTTCAAAGCACCGTTAGCACCCTATTGATAAAATAAATGCCCTGTTCAAGAATAAAAACCTTGCCCGCGAGAAGTCGAGGAGTCAATATTATCTCATAAGCTTCGAAAAAATCTATGGATCTGGTTTCCTTGTGTGGGAAAGGTCTAGTCGCCTCACCTTTGTGCAGTGATTGTTTGGCCACCGGTGTGGATCACATATGACTTCAGGCTAAAGTAGGGAAACCGCTCTATCAAAATTGTCCTACGAGTTTCATGTAGAATCTTGCTCAAGTTAACTCCAGATAGATTTCTGGCGAAAATGGGCGAAAAATCGAGACATCGCTTGTGTCATGTTCTTATATGCTTTAACAGAGCCTCGCATTGTGTCGGAATCGTGGTGCCTTCAGGGGTGATAGCCTCGTTACGCGAAATGATATTACGAATCCAAACGAATATGAGATAAGCCCTGGTCCTGATTACGCAGAAATGCGGTAAAATAGTTGTATCCTTCTAGGATGGAAAGATGTGTTGGCTGTATTGTGTCTGGTATATCCATTGATTTAGATTTATGGATGTATGTATCGTGACCGCTTACTCCTGACACAGTTTTCCTACAAATCCAAGATCCGGGGGACTCGCAAGCCAACGCATTGGAACTGACTGCTTGATATCGCAATATTTCTTGTTGGTACATGTGCTGAGTTGCCACAATCCTGTTTGCTTGAGAGCATCAATCGTTGTTGAGACTGCGAATTGTGACGACTGTCTACCTTCCATGGACGTACAGGCTATCGCCACAATTAGACTGCGTGGGTAAAAAGGCTTCGGTAGATCTAAGAGCTGCGAAGGACAAATAGTCTCTGCTTTAAGGGTCTTCCTACGAAGTTTTGAGCCATGCTGTTCCCAGTTGCTTTCTTTGAACATTGGAACGTCGAGATACGCATCAGCAATCTTTTCGGACTTGGCTTCCAGCAAAGCCCAATCATTGAGTACAGAGCGGACGGCATCGCTTGCTCGTACTATGATGTCTCCTCCAGACATGACGTGAAGAATATCAATATCGCTCTCAACGTGTTGAATCAGCCTCTCATTATATGTGGTCCCAAGTTGAGACACGTGAGCAAAATCAAAGGTGTCAAGCAGTTCCAAGACAAGACCAGGGAAATTTGAGGCCACAATGTTGTAGCATGGCAGGTTCAGTTCCAAGCAGACATTCAGATGAGTGGTGGTCGTGGCGGCCACAATGTATTTCGTCGCACCGCCAAATCGAACCAAGGAAAATACGGTATTCAAAAGCAGGAGAACCTGCTGATCTATTGCTTCCGCTGAGCCCCCAAAGGGAATTACCGATATTATACTGAAGGTGAGATCGGTTGCTTGGTGCATTGGATTTGATACAGCCGTAGTTGTGTCCAAAGCTCCGCTCATCAAATGCGTCGTCACGCCTTGCCAAATATGCCAAACGCAGTGATTATAGTACACGCAGAAAAAGGTTCTTGCTGAACTCGCATAAGTTATAGCCTCACCTAGCACAGCTTTTATTACCATTTCAACTATGGAGAAACACCGGCGTGTGCCCCAACCGATGCATCGTATATCTAAGTACCTACTTCGAGGATGCCGTTCAAAAATCCACCTTTCGCTTTCAGGATTCAGGAGATAAGGCAGGCGTACTCAGGATACAATCTCTGCTACCGTTGACCCGCCGTTATTGATTGCCTCACCATTGCGTGCACCAGTTGATCCTGGGTCCAGCTTTACATCATGATTGATATGCTCCGTGCGGTCTTTCTGAGCGATAGATGGGGAGCGAAGGTGCTGAAGTATGTAGTCATTGCACTTCTCAGGGCTGGCAGTCGAATCCACGACGATAGTATTGATTGTCAAAGGACGAAGAGGATTCTCGATCCAGGTTTTGAAACGGGTCCCAAAATCATCGGCGTTGGCAAGATCTGGTGGTGGGCAGTTCACACCTGTTGGCTGACTTCTTAGCGAGGCCCTGTGTTTGAGCCTTTGATCCAGCAGGTCGATATCCTCTACTCTACACTCGATATATCTGTAGTCGAGACCGTATTTCTCGGCCAGAGCCATGCCTGTTTCCAAGACGTAGTTGTACTGACACATGCTATCAAACAGAATGTTGCGACCTTGTTTGATTATATCTTCTGCCATAGCGAAGCCTAAGTGGTATGCGAGTCTGGGAGACTTGTCCATTGAAATGTCGTTGTCAAGATAAAATGATTTGATAAGGTCATAGTTAATGATCACGGCATCAATAGATTGTGCTAGCAATGTGCTAGCAATGTGCTAGCAATGCAGCAATTGTGCTCTTGCCGGAACCTGGCGTACCGGACATTTGGATGAACAGTTTGTTGGATATAGACATAATTCTTTGTGAGCCTTCGAGACCGGTTAGAACTGGAAATTGAAGGAAGGAGATTTTTTTTATACTTGGCAGTGGCTTGCTTGTGATCAATCAATGTGCTGGATTGCGCCGGTGGAAAGTTCAAAAGTTCAGGAGTATGTGATAAGTTGATAGTGAAATTAGATTGAGCCTAGCTGGTATAAGGAAACGGTGGGAGCTAAATACGCCAGACTAACAGCTGGAGGCATGGCAAGGCAGCCACAAGGCGCGAACATTGGGCGCAATGGGCTCAACTGAGAGCGGCATCAGGCTGGAGTTCTTATTGTAAAACGTGGCGCTCGATGTGTGGAAGTTCGTTCTGAATGCCTCTCGATATGCCTTATGCAGGTATAATAAAAGTTCTTAACGAGCCGGCTATGCTCTGTTAGATTCTAGCGACCTGATATCGAGAAGTCGTGAAGACACCGATTTTGGGATTTCAACAATTTCATGTTGATATCGGGATGGTTCGCCTACCGCCATGACCACAGCTAATTGCAAATCAGCCGGTATCGATTGCCTGAGGCCGGTGTATCTAGCAGAGAGTGCATAGGTTGATAAGCTTGGTAAAAAAGATAGCAACAATGGGTAACTTGCAGAAAGAAAAGCTGAACATGGCGCCTTGCAATTAATGCCGATTTACTTCAAGACTCTTCGGAGAGTTGTAACTTAGCAGCGGTAATCTTCATTCGTTCGTAATTCTGGCAGTACTTTATTGAAAATCAGTTCAGTCACTAGAGTAATTCGCTTCTAGTTCAATCCGTGTCGCAGATGCCCACCACTTCTTCGCTGGTTCACATACATGCATGTAAATGAGATGACTCCATAGCACAATTGGCTATCTTATATCAAACTAATATCAGCCTTACCGACGAGCTAACTTTTATGAAAAGAAAGTCAAGGCGTGAAAAACCAAACGTCCATTCTAGGCTTTTAGTAAAAGATAGTATGCACAGCTTGCACCTTTTCTTGCAATGGTTCCGCCCCTACTAGAAGCAAAAGAATAGGTGGATATAGACCCGAACCAAAGGTTGAAACACCTGTACACCTTTACCATAACGCCGGCGGCCATAACAGATTCTTCATGAAAACAGTAATTTACACATTATGCTGCGCGTTCGTAGATACCACACACAATAGCGTGATCTCTCTCAAAAGGTTCGAGCGTCAGTTGTTCCTTGGGCTTGATACGTCTATTACGGTTAGCTATGGAATAAAATGCTCAGAGGTAGAACTTACTCCTCTCTCAGTTTTTGTACTTCTCGTGCGAACACGGCCTCTGGGGCGGCAGTACTATCGATACAATTGGCCTTGATGGATATCACTACACCACCGCCAACTTTGAGGAAGTTGTGAGCATTGAGACCGACAATACGGCTCTGATCAGGTTGCGCAACATCTGAAGATCTGTTAGAATTGGGGAACGTGTCAAGGACCAAATTTTCATACCGGCAAAGATGCAATCGACCATTCCAACCAACATGCGATAGCGCATAGGATGTCTGGCGTCCTCGACGATAGGAATGACATTGGTTCGATGTTGAGCCATGTTGACGAGATCGCGACCACTTCGATGACTGAACTCGACAGCATATACCACACCAGTTGGGCCAACAATGTCAGCAACATGACTGACGGAAGTACCACTGGCAGCACCGAGATAGAGAACCCGACTTCCTGGCTTCATGTATATCGTTTCCATACCACCAAGAATACCAGCGGCCAGCTTGGATCTGAAAGGATTCCAGACTCGGTATTCTGTGTTGGTTGGAACAGCGGCGTCTCCATTGGTTTCGGCAGCTGGAGCTGAGTTTTGAACGGATATTCTCTTTTCGCCATAGACTGATTCGCCGGGTGTCAAGTTCTTGGTGACCAACATGTCTTCCTTTCCGCGTGCGACAAAGACGCCTAGATGGCGATGAGGTTCCTTGAAGTTGTTAGAAATATCTCTCAGACTTAGTAATTCGAGAGATATACGATGATGACTTTTTGACCACCCTTGGCGCCGAAACCACCACGTCCGCCTCGATCTCCTCCTCGAGGGGCACCACGACCTCGTCCACGGCCACCACGATCTCCTCCTCGACCACCGCCGAAACCACCACGTCCTCGTGAGCCTCCGCGATCGCCTTGTAGTATGTTAGTATTTGAAGCGATAATATTTTGCGCAAATTGATCAGGTGTAAGACTAACCTCCACCGAAGCCGCCGCGACCGCCTCGTCCACCACGATCTCCTCCACGACCACGACCGCCAAATCCACCACGGTCCCCACCACCAAATCCACCGCGGGAACCTCCGCGACCTCTAGGAGTGAAGGCCATAGTATTGAGTTCGAAAGTGTGTTTGTTTAGAGAATATGTTGTTGTTGAGGAATACGGTGGGGTTGTGTAGCTCGAATGGAGGAGCTTTAAAAAAAAAGTTCGAGCTCCAAAGTTGGTAAGGATTTTTTTCGGAGGGCAGGAAGTCTTGGCACACTAGTCCCGCTTGCCCACTTTGATAGGACCCCTGCTCGGAATAACAGTAAATCCGGTCTCCGCGGCCACTGCGCTGCTGCCACTCCACATTGAGGAAATTGTTACTCTACTACCGCCCGGAATCCCATCGCCAACTCTTCAACCACAACACTTCGTATAAATCGACAACCGCCCAAAATGGTTCGATACGGAGCTGAACACCTCGAAAGCGCCAAATCGGCCCGCTCCCGGGGCTCCTACCTTCGTGTCTCCTTCAAGAACACCCGCGAGACCGCACAAGCAATCAATGGATGGAAAGTGGACCGCGCTCTCCAATACCTTGAGAACGTGAAGGAGAAGAAGGAGGCCATTCCTATGCGCCGCTATGCTGGAAGCACTGGTCGCACTGCTCAGGGTACGTCGAGACTGGTTGGATGTTGGAAGAAAAATCAATTGGCAGAGATATATGGAATCATTGAAGACTGGAACTAACATTCGGTCTTCCTAGGCAAGCAATTCGGTGTCTCCAAAGCTCGCTGGCCCGTCAAGTCTGCGGACTTTCTCCTCGGTCTCCTTAAGAACGCTGAAGCCAATGCCGACTCAAAAGGTCTCGATACCTCAAATCTCATCGTCAAGCACATCCAGGTCAACCAAGCACCCAAACAGCGCCGCCGAACATACCGTGCTCACGGTCGTGTATGTCATACTTGTCAAAATTGGATCTGCGCAGAAAAGCTGACAACATCTTTAGATCAACCCATACATGTCCAACCCATGCCACATCGAATTGATCCTCACTGAGGCCCCAGAATCCGTCCAAAAGTCTTCCGATGCTGATGAGCGTGGTGTACGGATCAACGCGAGACAGCGTGGTGCTCGTAACCGTAAGGCGATTGCTGCGGCATAAAGGGAAATAAACATTGCATAGTAGTGGCTAGGCTTTTCCTTGGGAGTTCATCTAGCGGTGCACAACGGCGTGTCACATTATCACTCGGTTAGGGTCTTTTCAAAAGAATAGCAAGAGTCAAATTCATGATTTGAAAAGGTTCATGGCGTGTCTATCATATCTATCGTGTCTATCATGCTGCAGTGAGTTGGGTATCATGATCATATAAAATCCATCCTTCGAAAGTATGCCTTCAAAGCTTGGATGAGTCTTTCGACTCCAACACAGCATCATTGACCCCATTAGGATCCATCATAAACGACTCATCTCCATAGAATTTCCACCCTCTCTCCTCTCCACCACTCAGAAAACTACAATCTGAATTCTTGATACAATCCCATCCACCACCCACACCAGTCCCCTTCCACTTAACCTTCGGCACACCCTCCATTGTCTTCTCGCCCACTTCCTCAAACCTCGTAGCCACACCCTTCCGCCTATAAACAGATAGCCCCGCCGTATAACACTGAAAGTCATCCTCCGCAAAATCCTCTGGCATCACACCAGTCAACACCCGTCCCGCGACAATTATACACGCCGCATGACTACATATCAACACCGTCTTGACACCCGTCCGATCACACTCCTCCACGATCTTGCCCAGTACGTAGGCCACCCGCTCATGCAGTCCTTCCAGAGTATCGCCATATACGTCAGGCTCTAATACAGCCTTGTACTGCATATCCAGCAAACCCGGAAAATGCTCGTTCTCCAATTCCGCAGTTGTCGCAGGTTTGGGATGCGCGAAGGGTGCGCGGCCGTGAAAATCGCCGAGACCGGGTTCGATGCGTACGCGTAGTCTATCGGGTAAGGGAAGCGTGGCAGGTGATGGAGGTGAGGCAAGTGGACTGTGAGTTGTAACATGAAGAGGTAGACGGCGCAGGGTAGGCAGTAAAGTCTGTATACACCGATAATAAGGCGAGCAGTAAATAGCGTCGATAGGCGGTTGGATGGCCGCAAGATGTGCGCCTAGTTGGTCTGCTTGCGCGAGGCCGTGGGCGGTGAGGACGGGGTCGGAGGGGATACCGGTGGGGAGAGGGCTTGTGGTGGAGTAGGCGCCGGTTCGGTGGTCGATAGAGAAGTTCATGCGGAACTGCAAACCAAGTTAGCAAGGGAATGGAATGCGGTGGTTAGTTTGGAGTTCCATATGGGATGTTATGGGTATGGAAGGGGAGGAGCGTACTGCATGGCGCACGATATAGATGTTTTCGAGCACCATTTTGGGGGTTGGTAGAAGGCTCGAGGAGAGAGGAGGAGGTTATTGGATCACTTGGTATGAATGCGCATTTTCCGAGCGGTGAGGTTTGGCAAACTCATGGACGTTTGGTGTTGTGGTTTGAATCATGAACCTCGGCACAGTTTGAAGTAGCATATTTTGGACAAGGAAAAGGAGAATCCTCGAGAGCTGATGTTTCTTTGTACTAGAGCCTGAAGACCTGTCTTAAACAACGGGCAGGAGATGCGTCACTTTGCAAGGTATCACAGAAAGGAATATAGAATGTACACCCAAAGAATCAATTGTCACATGGAGGGGTATCTAGAACACCGGTTTTTCTGCCTGATCAAACTGGACACCACGCCTCGCCAATCTAGTAAAAGAATCCTAGAATCTTGCCAGCAACGTGCTTGCGTCTCGCCTCCTCGTGGTCCATGATTCCAGCACTGGTGGTGAGGATAATGTAACCGAATTGACGGGATGGTAGAAGCTTCACGACCCACTTCTCGAGATCACGGAGTTGGACGTTGTAGCGAGGGCTGATGCAGCCGGTCTTGTTGAGACTAGATATGAATCAGCATGGCTCAATAATGGTGACAAGAGCTTTACGTACCGGCCATTCAATTGAATGACAATCTTGCCATTGCGGTGGTCATCAACTTCCTCAAATTCGCCAATGTATCCTAAGCGGAGAGTTAGTATGTTGCGAGAATTTAAACATCGAAGGCCATGGGAATAGATCCGTTAACGTGTAAGAACTTTCGCACACCGAAAAGTGGTAATCTTCCGAATACTTAAAGGACGCTGACCGTGGATATTTTGAGGCCAGCGTCTAGTTATCAACCCGGGTGAGGTATGCGAGAGGAGGCCGAAGAAATGGTTTGAACGTACCGTGCTTTTGCATGACAGAGAGGAATTTGACAATGACCTTGCTGCTTGGGCGAATCAAGACTTGACGCTTTCCGGCCTTTTCGGCGTTGTTGATGGCATTGAGCGCATCGTTGAGAACGGAGGTACGAGTCATGTTGATGGTAGACTGAGATTCTCAATGGCAAACGTTGCGACTGAGGTATCTATTGACGAAGGAGTTAGCATTCAGCAGCCCAAGCATGAAGGTACCCATAATTTCGTAAAGGAAGGGTTCTTCAGCTTGTGTTGCGAAAGGGAGACGCGTATCACTCTTTGAAAAGTGATTGCGCTCCCTGGCTCACTGAACACGAGGAACAGAAGATTGTCGACATACCTTAGGATGGTGATTGAAGAGTTGGAGAATTCGTGGGTGCAAAGTTGAAGTTGACGATGGAAATTCAAAAAGGATGGTGGTGCGCGACAAGATGGCCCGAGCGTTTGGTGGTCGGAGCTTTGATGGATCTTATCGATAAGTGGAGTTAGCGTGATCTCTGATGGCGAACTTGTCAATGATGATACCAGGCGGCAAGACATGGTTTTTACAGATATTCTTTTGTATCATCTCCTACTAGCTTTTTTATTTGGCATTAGCGAATTGTTGTCCTAGAGTTTACGTTTTCGGTATCTTTATTCCTCGATCACGACCATGGATTGGACCACATGTTGCGTTTGCGCTCAAGTGCAAGACTCGCGCTTCTCTCCATACCTGGATGAGAAGACAGAGAAGGAAGTTGCTGCTCATCGTTACGAGTGTTGCAACAGAGAGGTTTGCCCACCGTGCCTACAATCACAGCCGCGCTTCAGATCATATTGCCCCTATTGCCAACAAGCTTCTGGCGCAGTACAACAGCCAGACAGCAGCAAATCAGCATGGGCAAGACATGCGAGACCTGGAGTTGAGGATTCTGAGAAATCATACGACGGCATGACTTTGATAGATGGATTATCTGAGGATGAACCAGCTGCTGATGTGCTGCATTTCGTGGACCCCAACAACGACTCCATAAACTCCTTGGCCATTCGATATGCCGTTCCTGCCAAATGTCTTCGCCATACAAACGGCATATACTCAGATCATCTCCTCGCCGCGCGAAGAAGCATTCTCATCCCTGGTGAGTATTACAAAGGCGGGGTATCGCTGAGTCCGCGACCGATCGAAGGTGAAGAGGAAGAAGCGCGAAAAGGAAAGCTTCGGCGCTTTCAGACAACCTGCAAGGTCCCAGAGTAAGCTCACATCAGTGTGCATCAAGCCATGCTAACAAGCATTAACGAGTTGTTAGATATGACGTTGCATGCCTGTATCTCGAACAGACAGACTACGATCTTGAGGCTGCTATCGATAACTTCCAGGCGGATGAAGCGTGGGAACGAGCGAACCCATTGGCTAAAGGCAAAGCCATGAAGACGACAAGGCGACGGGCATGAACTATGGAGGACTTGAAACGTAGGCCTGGTGATGGGTCTAGCGGAAGTAGTTCGTGGTTGACGTCAAAATCAAGAGATGGGTGAAGATAAGGCTGTCACAAAGAGCAAGAATTACACCAAAACTAGAGAAGACATCAATGGCATCGTCGCAAGGTGTGTTGCTGCAAGGGCAGCTGAAGATTCTCGCGATGGGCTATTTTTGGGCTAGCACGCCAAGTCAGGTTGGCCAGGGTCCGTGCAACCAACCACCCTTGAGCTTTCTGATCTTAAGCGCCTTGCCCAACTTCACATCAACCAGTCACATACAAAAGAGGCTCTAAGAAGATGGCTACAAGGTCCGCTTTGGCCTGTCGTTTCTGATCGGATGCCAATGACATTGGATTGTCGGCCCCAACATGCCTGTCACTCAACGGCCTCCCACATCAACTCTCAAAGCCTAATGGTTCCGTAGCGCTGAGGATGCAGTCCGTCTCCTTTCAACAGTACACGGGCGCGAAGTTTGACGTTAGGAAGCCTATTCTGCAGATGGAGTGGCGCCAGGAATGTCTTAGTATCTGTAGAAGGGTGGGGATCAACAAAAGGACGATTGATAAATGTAGACAACCCTTCTTCTTACATGTATGGTAGATAGGTCCTTGAGAATACCTACCCTGACTTCACTCGTCCTTCCCTTATATTTCATTTCTTCATTTTCTTTCTAGTCTTTCTCTGACATTGCCTTTGAAAGGATAATTAGTAGCCATGGTTTTTCAAGTTTACAGGAATATGACCCACCGAACCATCGCCGCCATGAGCGATAGGAGCTCTTCACGATTTACACGCGTTGTTGAACTTGTCCTTCAGGTCTTGACGACAATTATCGCGGCAGCAATTATCGGAACGTCTGCGCATGTTTACCATGCTCATCAAGCTGGACTGTCAAGCCAAAATCCAGTATGGCTACCACTTTGGCCGGACCATTTTGAGACTACAGGAAATAAAGTGATGATTGGCACATCATCAGCTATCGTCTTCCTCACTCTCCTATATATTGCCATTTCATTCTTTCCAAAGGTTAGTAACCGTTTTCTGTAGGCCATTCGCCTCGTTCTAACTTCGTTATAGTTCAGTCACAATCATCAGCCAAAGCTTTCGGCCCTCCTCCTTGTTGGCGTTTCCACACTATGCATTCTTCTCGCCATCTCAAGCCTCGTTGTATCATCTCTACTTGAACGACGAACTGGCAGCGGCGACACCATACGATCATGGACCTGTAAATTCAGCGGGCCTGCTACAGCCTGGAGCCTAATTCCATCCAACATGTCGAGCAAGAGCTTCCGAACTCTGTGCACACAAAGCGTAAGCACACTCGCATAATTCCGTGGTAGTTCATGCACTGACGGATTTAGTTGTTCTCATTCTACGCAATGATCCCCGTCCTTACATTCCAAACGATGGCCCTGTTCTTAGGTGTCTCACGTTTGATGAGATCGAAGCAGGAACCCGAGAGCCCAATGATGGGAGACAAGTCAAGCGTATACTAGTTTGGGGATAAATCATCTGAGGAGCTTCGATGGAGTGTCTTCTTCTCAGTATGCCTCTATGAGATCAACAGTGTACAACATCAACAACAATGGAAAGGTGGCCTATATATCTTAATCAATAACTACATTTGCAAAACTTGTATCAGTGGAAATCAAGTCAAATGTATTCAGATGCTGAATATTACATTCCCACCTCCACATTGAACGTGATTCTGCGCGATATTGCGCCTAAATAATGGGTATAAAACTACGACATCCAACCAAGCACCCGCTCGAACAACAACCTAATATTACAGCCTTCCTCCGATTCCTTCAGTTAAATATCCCCCATCCCATCCGCACGCCCACAAACCATACAATCCTCATAAAGCGAAAAGCAAAACGGCTTGATGCCCTGCTCAACCTCCGCATCACCAACCACATGCCCTTCCCGACATCTCCACTCCCACCGTCCCCCTTTCTCCCGCGCCATATGGTTTGGCTCCCGAATCGTAAAGTCCTCCATCTCAAAACTCATATGCCCCAACGTGCGTAATCCACTGTCCTTGAACCGTTGACTCGTATGATACCATAGCCACAGCGGATTCCACAGCTGATTTCCGCTCGCGCGTATCGTAAGGCTGACATCGCTTAACCGCCTCATCCCGCTCAATTGGGCTACTACCCGGTCTCGTAATGCCCAATCACCGCTGACATTACGCGGGTCGAACGATCCTTCTGCGCCGACGAGGGAGGGCGTGGCGAAGATGCGCAGGTGGACGGACTTTATGGCGCGCGAGACGGTGGGCGCGAGTGGTAAGAAGGGTGTTGTGGAGAAGGTGGAGGCGTCGAGTTTGAAGGTCAAAGTGCCGTGCTGCCAGTAGACGTGGAGAAATTCTTCACGGATTTGGCGCGAGACGGCGTTGAGGGATGTATATGAGAGTGGTGGGCCTTTTGGGGTGAGGAGCTTTTTAAGGGCGCGGAGACGGGTGATGGGTTTCGGCTTGGGACTCGGCGGGAGGGACTCAAAGGCGCGGTCTTCGTTTTCAAGTAGACGTTCGAAGATTAGGAGGCGGACTTCGGCTGGGCTGGCGGATCTGTTAGCTTTGCTGTTGAGGAGGTGGCGAATACGTACAGTTTCATGAGCGGGAAGGTGCTATTGGGCTTGCTGTTTCGTTGTCGAAGTAGAGCGATTGCTGGGACCAAGGCAAGACATATAAGCGTTAAGATTATGGGAGTATAGCCCATTGTCATAATGCTCGTTGCCATGATGTAAGGATGTGGGATTTGTAGATGTTGTGCCGGCGTTTGCTGCTCTGAACCGGGATAATGATGAGAATCAATCTACAGGCCAAAGAGAGTGAGATTCTGGCAAGAAATAGCCAGAGAGTGACATGTTTAAATAACAGAAATGGGGAGCAGGTGAGATGTGTCAAATGGATCGAATGTGGGAGCCTGGCGGAGCAATTGATAGAATGAGGCGGTGCCAACGCCACGATATTGCGCAGATGGGCAATCCTAAACCAAAACGTATTATTTCGCTACTAGAAATGCAAGGAGACAAATCTTGATAGAAAGTCAGTAAACGAGTAGGATTTCTATTTTTGGCCATACTACATTGGTGATAAAACACAAGAGTACTTCTATAATTTAAGATCTGAAGCTTGATGCACTCCTTTTGGCCTCCATGGAATTGTAGCAGAGATGTTTATTCCGGAACGACATGAATCAGTTGGCACGATGTGATATGATCTCGGAAGTGATCATAATCCTAACATTTACTTAGTGGTTGATACAGTAATAGAGCAATGTCACTCAGATCTAAGATCTACCCAAAGCTAGTAAAGTCAATCTCATCGACATCTAAACCAGCAAAAATATCATCATCACCACCTATACCGCCTCCGAAGCTCCCAAGATCCATGCCACCATCCATTTGCATACTCATGTCCATTGCATCTCCAGACAGATCCATACCTCCCGCTGCACCAGTATTCGTAAAGTCCATGGCATCACCCATACCTGCGCCCACGCCTGCACCCGCACCGGCAGCGACATCGATCTCAGCAGCAGCAACGGTGGCCACTTCTTCGCTTGCCATGGCACCAAGTCCAGTCATTATCTGCTGTGCGGCGAGCTCATTCAAGTCGTTGTTGACGGAAATGGCAAGTTGATTCTCAACTCTTCGATAGAGCCGGACTACAGCTTCTGTATATGCCATGTTGGTATCAAGCTTCTGGGGCAGCTGATCATATCTCTTCCCTAGAGTTTCTCGTAGATTCATGCCCCTGTTTACATCTGACAGACTCGTGTGTGCCCAATCGGTTGGATCAAGTCGTGAGCCGGGAACTGGTGCACATATCCATGCCGTTGCTATATCAAGCGCAATGGCCGGGGCTCCCGACGGCGAAATCGACTGCGCTTGGATCTCATCGAGAATGGTAGATAGAACCGACCCTGCGCCATCAGCAGCAAGAGCAGAATAGAAAAGTCGAGGACTGTAATTTGGCACATCGAGCGACGGATTCATGGGTGACGAGCTGCCCCATGCAATGAGTGCTTGGAACGCAGTCTTCAGCGCTGGGCGTAGATTGCCGATATGCCTCAGTTGTGAGGATAGATCCGAATCAGGATCGTAATTTGTTCTCTTGAATGACCCAATACTATTGAGTGCGATGAGCATTTGCTCAATCACGGCAGCCTTTCGAAATTGTGGGCTATTTGCGCAGATCCTCTCAATGGTTCGGACAGTCGGTTCAGCCATCATTCGGATCACAGTCTTGTAAACAGGAACAGGCTCAGTTGGTGGTTTTATCGCTCTAAAAATGAATCTCAAGGTGATTCCCATCTCTGGTGGATTCCGGCGATTCTTCCAGCTGTGCCTGAGCATCCAATTCATGGATCCAATCAAAGAAGGTACAAGGAACGGCTCGCAAAGATCTGAAAACTATTAGTAAGTGGCAATACCAGTCATAGTGACGACTCACACTCAAATGCAGTCTTGGTCGCCTCGAAGGGAATCATTTTTTGCACAACTGCAGACAAAATGTTGTAACAAATTGTCGCTGATAGTAGGTAGAACTGCTGAGGTTGACAAGATGATAGTACCTCGTCCGTGATGGAATCTGGATTGAAAAGTCCTTTCATCCAGACCGACAGATGCTTCTTTTCATCGTCAGTGAGACTGTCAACCGCTTTAATCTTGTGCCCATTTTCAAGGTATTTGGAAACAAAACTATCGCTCGGTATGCCTAACTCGTTTACTGCTATATCAAAACGATAGACAACGCTTAAAACAAGCAAGAAAACCGAAGCAAATTCCTCATAAACCGGTTGGTACTCTCCTGAACAATCGTGAGCAGAATGCTCTCTAATAGAGAGTGGACAAACCTTGATCGTCCTCGTATCTCCAATCGTCAAGCAATTGACATATAGGCTGCAATAATGCAACCAATGGAACGAACTGCGCCATAACGTCTAACAGCTTTGGTTTCGCAGTGAGAGAATTACAAATAGATTTAAGAGTGAATGTGTCTTTGTTCATACAAAGAGTGCGAATGACCTGTAAGGTTAGGACATGTTCTCCGTTGTCAAGATCAAACTTACATCAAAAAGGGCAAAGGAGATGGGTCCAGCATTGCCGTTTAATTTGTCCAACTCATCTATAAGTTGAGAAATTCGATCGGAATCAGAAGCACATTGCTCGATGAGCGTTTCTTTGAGATAGCGGCTGGACGGATCTGGAGGCTGAGAGATTGGTTGTTCACCGAGTAAAGCTTGGATGCTACTCGGTCTCAACAAAGAATGTAAAGCGCAAGAGAATAGAAATTCCTGGCGAACATCTTGTAGTGCATGTTCTGATACCATTCCAAATGAAGGGGACGGAAACATGGCATGATTGATGCGGGATAGCGCCTGCGCGAAGCAATTCTCAGGTCGATCTGCTGAGAACATAGACTGGGCTAGATTTGTCAAGAATTGGGGAAGTTTGTTGACAAGGAATGATTTGAGCGCAAATGTGGTTTCTTCAGACTCTTTTCTTGTTACTGCCGACGACAAGAGGTCAAAAGCACCGACAACGAGGTCAATGAAAAGAGATTCCGAGTCGACTTGCATGTTAAGTTTGTACTTTATGTGAAGAAAGCCCATTGCCTGAAGGTCATCCGGAATGGGACGAGCAAATACCTACGCAGCATGAGTACCAAGTCGACTTCCAATTCATATTAACTAACCAGTGATTCAAGGAAGATAAACATTGCCGGTCTGGTTGGAATGGTCGGCACGTCGACAACTTGACTTATTTGAAGGGTGGCTTGAGCCAAATTCGTACTTTTTTCATCAATTGTTTCACTTTCATCTCGAAGTTTTGGCCGTAATCTGATAGCTTCAAGCAATCTATTTGCGTGCTGAGCTGCCACTTGAGATCCAGTCTGCGTCCATAGTTGATAGAAGCTGTGCAATGTCTCAGACAGTGGTTTTAGAATACCTATCACAGTAGTAAGTATATATTATCATTATTTAATGAGTGAGTAGACCAGAAAGGCGTGACATGACTTACTTTTGCTACTATGATTGTCAATCATGGATATCATTTCACCATTTTCGAGCGCTGCTGCTGCTAAAAAGCCAAGAGCATCACACAGCTGGGGACCATTTTCATCTAGAAGCAGCTGATCAGACTTGACAATAGCTTGTAACCAACCCAGAACACTCTGAAGAAGTTTTTGTGCAAGATGGGAGTGCTTTGGTGCTTGATGAGTCAAAATCTGTCTCGTGACAAGCATAACCAGAGCAGTCTGTAGGTCAGAAGAGTTCTTAGGCTCTCGTGGTGGTTTATGTTGTCGATACAAGGAATGCTCGAGTGTCGCATCCAGAACATCAGAGACTGATATTCGTTTCGTCAAAAGAAGATCCTCAAAGTACTCTGTGAAGAGAGAGTCGGACACGATCGAGCCTGTTCGTTGACAATCCAGTAGTTCATTAGCTAGGTATAGCCTTCCAGAAGGCTTTTCTGCCCACAGTTGGCCGGCCAAAGTGCGAAACTTGGGGCCTTGAATTCGTTCATGGAGGCATTGATGGAAAAGAAGCTTCCACACGCTAGGCTCAGCCACAGCGTTCTCCTTCATTGGCTTGATCTTTTTGGTCGGGACATGAATGACATGAGTACTACTCTGAGTGGTCATGTTGACTCAGATGCAACATTGGACGAGATGTTCCAGGCTAGGTAGCGATGAAGTTTCGCAAGTATTGGCTGTGCAATTGATGTAGAGGTCTTAGCCCGGGAACAAAGCAGACTGGCAGTGACCAGTCACTATTGTGAGAAGAAAGCCTGCCAAGGATTTAAGGTCGTAGTTGACGTATTTGAGGCTATGAGGATATTTTTCGACGATGATTGGCCTATAAACAACGACAATTATGTTGACAATGGTCAGTTGTAGCCCGAGCCTACTCTATCGAGTCAATGTTTGACGCGACTACCCCCGGCGACCACCAACAACCAACATGCGACAGAATAGGATTACCTCAATTATTATGCGAAGTACCCCTCTCTGGTCACATAAACAATAAGATGATGAAAGATGAGATGAAAGATAGATATATTGCGATGTATGGATGACAAAGCGCGTGCGGTGAAGTGGAGATGAGATGCAGTTCAATGTTAGATGTTGGTTGTCGCGCAGGGGCTTTTGCAGCCACGCTTCAACGTCTGGTCATGATTTCTCTAGTCTTGGGTCGCTTTGAAAAAATATAAAACCAGTAGCAAACCAGCCGATATGCGAAAGAAAGTTTGGTTCATTAGTCTGATTATCCAAGCTAAGTTCTAGGCATCCGAAAACCGTGCAAACTTCACACAAACTTTGGTGTAAAATAATAACACAGAACGCTATATACCATGGCGATTGGGTAGACCTTTACTGCCACTGATTTACTAGTACCTCGCAAATAGTTATATAAAGACCTCTATGAGACGCTTAGGCTCTGAACTTTGTCCCCATGATTGCTAGCTATATAATCTTTCACTAGGTTGAAGGTGGTCTTATCCGTCTATCCAATTTTGGAGGTTGAACCACGGTTCAGCTCAAATCAACGCTTTTCAACCACCTAAAATCGATATCACGGGAGTTGCCAGCAGTAACCATGGTTCACCTCACGATGAATGCAGTGACTCGCATCACTGTAGTGATCTGAGTGCGCCCTCAAGTCCTTAAAACCTCGCGTCCCTCCGTCCATCTTCCACCAGTTCTCTCAACACTTTCTCCAACTCCATCCCCCAAGAAGTTGGCCACGACCACCGTCCAAAAGTAGCTTTGTCTACTTTCAACGCTGCTCACCCCTTTCAAATCCACCAAACCAACCTTCTTCAAGCAAAGACATGTCTCTTCAACCTTCCGTCACGGAATATCTCGAGTCGCCATCCGACTCCAATGCCAAATGGGTGACGTTCCAGCTAAACGCGCCTCTGCCAGCAACCAGCAACGGCTCGCGCTTGGCCATCGGCGCTCCTCCAGCAGAGCTCACCCAAGTGGGCAACTTCGGCGCCGTCTCTCCAGGCGCCATCTACCGCGCGCAGTTCCCACAGCCAGACAACTACGCCTGGCTATCCACCCTTGGCCTGAAGGCCATTCTGACGCTCGTCGAAGGCCCCTTCGACGACCACTACCGAGAATGGATGTTCCAGGAAGGCATCCAGCATCACAACATCATTCTTCCAACCAATAAGGATGCTGTCAACATGCGTGAGGCGGATATCAAAGCTGCCCTTTCTGTACTCCTCGACCAGCGCAACTACCCGTTGCTGATTCATTGCAACAAAGGAAAGCACCGCACTGGCTGCTTGGTGGGAACTTTACGACTGGCGATGGGAGAAGAGATGGGACCTGTCGTGGAAGAGTACCGTGCTTACGCGGGAAAGAAGGCGCGACCGGGCGACGAAAAGTTCTTGGGTGAGATGGACGTCGCACCAGTGACAGAGATGGTGAAGGCTCTTGGTGCTGTAGGCCTGGAGATGAACGAGAAGGGTGAGCGAAAGCCTGCGGCGGGATCGTCGCTTCCTAAGGAGAAGCGTGGTAGTTGATCTGGGCCGGCGTTAGGAGTTTGGAGTTGCTTATATCGGGTTTCGCTATGGTCCGGCTTGGAAGGTGTCTTTCCTGGTTTATCTGTTTTGCTGTATTTGTTATTGCCAACATTAGTATCGCTTGAACAGATATGAATGTAACGAAGGAACCATCCAATGAATTGAACTTTCATCAATGACACTATTGACCGCTCAAGTCCGCATAAGTACATGTAACCTTCCCATCACTACCGCAAGACACAGTATATAAAACATTCATGCAAGACAAAAACTGGAGAACGAAACTCAAGTCTAGTTATTTACCTGCGAAAAGGATTCATTAGATCCCAAGGTTGAACTCAACACCAACGTCAATATCACGAGCTTGAGAGGTTAGCTATTTCTGTTAAGAAGTATAAGAGAGCATGATGATTTACCTATCTTAACAAGTTTGGAGAATTGCACGGACTTCTCGGCGGCATTTTGGAGATCATCGATGGAGAAGATCTTCATGCCGGACTCATTGATCTGTGACATGGTGAGTACGGTACATCTTCATTACTTTGTACTTCACTTACGAGCTTATGAGCAGCCTCCATGTTTGTGCCTTGAAGACGAGCAATGATTGGTATCCGGAGGTTCATGTTTTGTACAACCTGGATAAGACCAGTAGCGATGGCATCGCAGCGTACGATACCACCAAAGATGTTGACAAAGATGGCAGAGACCTTGGGGTCGCTGGTAATGAGCTCGAATGCCTTTTGAATGGCGGCAGGGGTAGCTCCACCTCCAACGTCAAGGAAGTTGGCTGGGCTACCACCATTGAGCTTGATGATATCCATGGTGGCCATGGCAAGACCTGCACCGTTGACTAAGCATCCGATATCACCATCAAGCTTGATGAAGTTGAGGTTGGATTCAGCAGCCTTGACCTCATCGGCATCTTCCTGGGTAGTGTCGCGCATGTCGAAGAGCTCTTTTTGTCTGAAATCTGCGTTATCGTCGAATCCGAGCTTGCAATCCATGCAAAGAACTTCATGATCTGTTGTTTCGCTCCATGGGTTGATTTCGATCTGAGTAGCATCCTTATCCATGAAAAGCTTGTATAGCTTCTTGATTTCGTCCGCAGCGGTTTCAATAGTATGGTCAGAGAATCCAATCTCAGTTGCAATCTTGGTGGCAAGCTCATTCGTGACACCTGCATGAATATCCACTGGGTAGGTCTTGATAGCAGCTGGGTTTGTCTTTGCGACTTCCTCAATATCCATTCCACCTTGCGAGGAAGCAACTATAACAGGCTTTTGTTGGGCTCGGTCCATGAGAATAGCGAGGTAGAATTCGCGACGGGCAAACTTGCGTTCGACGATATAAACCGAGTTGCAGGGACGACCACCAGCACCGGTTTGCTTGGTGATGAGTTTGTGTCCGATCATTTCAGAGGCGAGGGCGCGAGCTTCCGCAGGCCTACCAAATGTTAGGTTGTGTTCTCTATCAATCGTTGGAAAACTTTACGAGTAGATGACTCTGACACCTCCTTTGAACCCATGATCAAAGTGTCCCTTTCCTCGTCCACCAGCAAGGACTTGTGCTTTCATAACCAAATCATCATCCTCTGTTTAAAGTCAAAATGTGTTCGATAATAGGAGACAGTTGTTCGTACTGAGCTTTTTCGCGACAGTCTCTGCTTCTTCTGGAGAGAAGGCAACGTATCCGGGAGGCACTCCAATATCATACTAAAAGGATGTAAGCAGTGATCGAAAATAATTTGTGGTCTGATCATACAGATCGTAGAAGGTCGGCAGCACGGTATTCGTGTATGGATAGATTTCTTCTCTGTTGATTAAGCGCGTATCTGGATGGCTTTGGCTGCGTATCTGTTAGCCCATGAAACAGCTTCTATCGACCCAGGAGACGAACCACAGCAGCGCGCAAAGCCGCGATTGCGGGTCGACTACGTGCCAGCTTGAACATGCTGACTATCGACCTGTAAAGAGGAAATATATGTCAATGGAAAGACTTTGAAGGGGTGATCAAATCAATGGTAACTATCGGAGAAGCGTTCCGCTGGATTGGTGATGAGAGACGAAAGCTTGAGCCAAGGAAGAACGCTATCCCACTTCAGGCCAAGCTTCTTTTTCCTAGCTACGATCTTTGACATCAAGATCCCAACATTATTGGCATCGCAAGTTTTACTCACATCGTGCTCTAATTATTCAATATTTCATCATGCCTAAGCCAACCGAGCCTTCCGAAGCTGATATTGTGTTCAACCGAGCTAACGTCGCCCTGGCCAAACACCAACGCCTCGTCGCATCATGGCTCTCTCCACCCTCCGCCCAAGAACTAGCAAGCGCAAAATCGCAAGACGAATTACAAAAGGAAGAGGAAGACATGTTTGCTCCGGTTCCTGAATTGTCAGTTCTGGGCCCACATCTATATATTACTCAGCCATAAAGCTGATTGGAAAAATAGGCTGGGTGTAGGAGCTGTAGTTCCAAAAGACAGTGATGGCCTACCAAAGCGATCAGAAGCTTCGGCTATGGAGAAACTGCGCAAGCAACTTCTTGGAAAGAATGCTGCAGCAGTAAAACCTGTAAGGAATGGCTCAAAAGCTGCTGTACCAGAACCTGCCAAAGCGTCCAAGTCCTCCTCCGCTAGAACTGCTGCTCAAGACGATGAAAGTGATGAGGAAGGCGGTAGAGCTATCGCAATAACGTCTTCGAAATCTCACCCCGTACGGCCAAAGAAGAACAAAAAGAAACGCAAGCTCGAGCAAGATGAAGATTCGCCAGAAACAGGCGCGGATCTTGCCCATCAGAAGGAGAGCGATTCGAGTGCACAGGCAGAAGTGGCTCTTGAAGAACCTCTTCCAAAGGCTACCAAAAAGAGAGCCAAGAACTTTCTCGACGAAATGCTCGAGAAGAAGAGCAAGAAGAATAAAGGAAGCACGTAGTACGGATAATGTTTCTTTCTTTGGAAAGACTGATGAAATATAGGCACCATACCCAAGTTTTCATAATATACATGATGTATCAGCGCCTACACCTATTCGTGTGTCCATTCTGGCTTCTTCTTTGCCGCAAACGCTTCCATCCCTAAAAAGACTTGTTAGCGCAATTCCTTGCTTGAACAGGGTAACCAACCTATTTTCTGATCCTTGCTACCGAATAGCGAGTGGAATACACGTCGCTCAAACTCAACACCTTCGCGAATACCAAGATCTTGACTCTTGTTGACGACCTCCTTTGCCGCCTTTACTGCTAGTTGACTGAAGCTAGCAATCTTTGCAGCTGTAGACAACGCACCATCAAGGCACTCGGCGGGCGTCTCGAATACTTTGGCAGCCAGTCCCCATTCTCCTGCTTGTTTTCCTGTGAACGTATCGCCTGTGAGAATTAACTCCATAGCTCGGCTCTTGCCAATGGCAGCTGTCAATCTTTGACTTCCACCAGCACCAGGAATAACGCCTAGCTTGATTTCAGGTTGTCCAAACGTGGCTGTGGTGGAGCAGTATAAAATATCTCCCATCATGGCAAGCTCGCATCCACCGCCTAGAGCGTAGCCGTTGACAGCAGTAATCAATGGCTTCTTCAGAAAAGTAGTCAAATCTGACCACATTTCTATAAAGTCTTTACCATAAGCATCAGCCAATGACAAATCCTTCATCTCTTTGATGTCTGCTCCGGCGGCGAAAGCCTTCTCTGACCCAGTGATAACCAGGGCTCCAATGGACTCGTCCGCACTAAAATCTTTCAGAGCTTGGTTTAACTCTTTGAACAAGGGTGAGCTTAGTGCATTGAGAGCTTTTGGTCTGTTTAAAGTCACTAGACATATCTTAGCACATACTAAGGTGATTGTTTCATGAAGACGGGGAATACCTAAGCCAACGCCGTCCTTTGGAGTAGATGTCTTTATGAACTCATATGTGCCTGTGGAATATCTTGCTCTAGCAGCAATTGGAGCTTGTTTCTGAACAACGCGGAAGGCCATTGGCCTTGCAGCTCGAAGGGGCAACATGATGTGCAAAAGAGTTGATGCTGCCGATTGATTGACACAACAAAAGATAAAAGGAACGTTAGACCAAATATGTTGCAAAATTGACCAGCTCACAGAGCTTGAAGAACATCAGACGTGAGGTCAAGCTCGAGCTGCATGTGGTGGCTAATATCGGCATCGTCGGGAATCAAGATCCTCGACGCGCTAACCCTTGAGCTTCCAACTACATTTGATCTCAACACCTCATCCATCAATTTTACATCGTCGCATTGCTTACATCTAATTCGGCCTTGGATAAATACTCCAATAGCCCGTTTATCAGCTTACAATGGTTTGGGAACCTGCACCTTGGCTGTCTATGCGCCGCCTGGTGTCAAACATTGGCCAAACCACCTTGGCCATTTCCGTTATGCCCTCTTGCTCAAAGCTGTCAAGCCACTTCACACTGAAAATCTAACTTCAACAACTTGAATGCACATGTCTCGTTGTTGCTTGTTATCACGAGCGTAAATGTCAACTCAATATCGCCGCTCACGAGAAGGCGCATCTTTCTCCCATGCGTCATGCCAGACTTCGAAAACTATCAGCATGGCATCAATCGACTTGCTCTACGCAGTACCTATCGCTCGTACTACATGAGCCTGATAGGAGACTGATCAAGGCGGTCGAGAACAGTCCCGCCCCGGCCAGATAATGACCTCGACTGTCCTATTACCTGTTCTATGTTTCCACCCCATCTTTGCTACTGTTGTAAACTGTTTCTAAGTTCTCGCCATAGGTTCCTACGCCATGCCATAGCTAGGACACTAAAATTATACAGATCTTGAAGAGTTTCATCCTTGCAATTTCTCACGAAAAATCTAGAACGTCTGAAGAGACTAAAACATTGATTGATTGTCAGGAACAGCAAACAATGCCAAGAAAGTCACGAGCAAGCTGTTTTCGTCTGTACTCACTTTTGTCTGCTTGAGCGGTCTGTCAAACTATGGCACTGACCAAGACGTTATGAATGATTGGACGTGGATATGCGGACTTGTCAACGCATATTTGATCGACCCGGTTTGTGTTTACCTAGTGAATACCTCCAGACTTGGGGCAAAAAGTCGTTCAAAGGGAAATAAGACAACTTTTGATATGCCGCCACCTCTCCCTGACCTCGGAAACAGTTATGCCGTTCTTCTGGTTCAAAGACAACGGCATGTGTCGCCTACCTGATGTAACTGAAGATATAAACCTGGTGTTGGTGCCCAAGTTGAAATGGAACACATCTTTGAGCTTCGGGTTCTTTTCATTCGTTATACTATCCACATTCGTTTCTCGGACATTCGTTTCTTAGACATTCATTCATTCGTTTACTATTTATAATCGTTACTTTTTAACTTGTTCTTGCTTTCTCTTGGGTCTATTGAAATAATGAAGACAGATTCTATTCTATTCCGCATAGCTCTCTTCACATTGCTAGGGAGCACATCTGCGTTCCCTGGCTGGGCTAAACAGCTGGAAGAGATCAAACGCCGCGACACTGGAGGTGCAGTTGATAGCGCCCAGGATTCTACTGAATTGCTAGGAGATCTGGTATCGCCCGGACCACAGACTGACGTTGGAAAGGTACTTCTGTCGATTTTACTTCCTCATATACATATTAATGGGGTACCTAGGCAGTTGCTGATATTCTCTCTGGCAAAGGCGAAGGTCAGGGCGAAGATGGTGGCTACCGAGCTCCAGGCCCACTTGGATCCGATGCCTGCAAACAAGATTCTTGTTGCGTCTACAAGTATGCCGCAGACGAAATGAAAGCTGCTTTTCGAGGACCTAGTGGGCGCTGCAATGCTTTAGCACGCAGAGCTGTTCGACTGGGGTTTCATGACGCTGGAACTTGGAAGAAAGGGCTCACATCTGGCGGTGCGGATGGCAGCATGATTCTTACTGATGAGGTTTCGAGACCTATCAATGCTGGTCTTGAGGAGGTTATTGATACCATGAGACAATGGTGAGTCTGCTCTTGCACTTACGTTGATCGTCACTAAGCTTTCTTGAAGGTACAATAAGTACAGTCCATATGGAGCTGGTGCGGCGGATTTGATCCAGCTCGGGGCAACGACAGCAACAGTCGTTTGTCCACTGGGTCCCCGAATTCGAACATTCATTGGCAGACAAGACAATGCTAAGCTGCCACCAGATGGTCTGCTTCCAGACGTTAACGCTCCCGCTGATCAACTGATTCAACTATTCATGGATAAGACAATCATGCCTAACGGATTGACTGCATTGGTTGGAGCACATACGACAAGCCAGCAGCGATTTTTTGATCCTAAGAGAGCCCTTGATCCTCAAGACCTGAGTCCTGGTGTTTGGTAAGTTTTCCTCGTGGAAATATCTTTTCTGAGTACCTCCAACCATATCTAAAGTGGTTTTGACTGTAAGCTCATGCTAACAAATCCTAGGGATGTGTTATTCTATCCTCAGACCCTAAATCCAAGAGCCCCTAAACGTGTTCTCAAATTTCCAGCAGATGTGAAGTTCTCTACCCATCCTCGAATGGCCGAAGAATGTACGAACTCATGAAGCCCCACGGAATATCATTGACTGAATACTGATACCCTCTAGGGAAAGAATTTGCTGATCCCAAGACTGGACAAGAACACTGGAATTCCGATTTTGCTCGAGAATACGTCCGTCTCTCAATGCTTGGTGTCAACAACATAAACAATATGTCCGAATGCACAAAAGTACTCCCACCAAGATCTGGAGGTTTCAACCCGCCGGATTTAAATCAGGTCAACCAGTGGCTACAAGGCGGCTTTAACAACTACGGAAGTGCTTTTGGATCCTTACTTGACCAAGGACAATCAGCCGAGAACGCGACTCTCTCCCAGAATGGCATCAATCCAGCAGATGCTACAAATAAAGCTCCTCCTCCACCAGGCTCTCCGTTCAGTAAGCCTCCACCTGCTCCAGCTCGCCCCAGTGTTCCTGTTCCAACGGCTAAACCCTCGCCAACTCGTATGCCCAAAAGAGGCGGTGGCCAAGATCCAGGATTCCTTCAACCAAGCCAGGCATCCTCAGTGCTACAGTCAGGACAGCCATCCCTCTTGAGTTCTTCTGCACTGGGAGCGCCATCGCAGTCTGGGCAACCGCCTTTGCCTAGCTCTTCTATTCTAGCTTCTCAGTCAGGTAAGTTCTTGACGCGAATATACCTTTGCCCCGACAATCTCATACTAATGAGTCTCAGGCCAACCACTAACACAACCCATTGAACCGAACCCAACGCAGCCAGAGTCGATGGTAGAGGACGAGGGGGCCGAGGAGGGAGACAATAGAGTTGGAAGCAGTCGATATTTATGGAAAACCGAGATTTTATGAGATGCAAGTATATCATTTATCCATTTCTCGTTATTTTTGTCAAGGTTACCCTTGATGCAGCTAAGAAGTACATCTTTAATACAAGACAAGGGATCAGACATCTTCCCAGCCTTTAGGTTCACCAAACTCCCATAGTTGATACAATGCGATATCGTGTTTTCAAGGCCAGACCTAATCCTTCCATCGATTCAAGTACTTCTGCATATCATCCATCGGATTAGCCGCAGGCGTTTCCTAGATCCATAAGCTTCTCGCCACAAACTCACCATACCAGGACTTACAGGATTCGCCCGTTGGCTAAAACTCCACGTCTTAGCCTGCGTAACAGTCTTCTGAATAAACGTATTCGGCTTCATCGGCGACTTTGCAATGACCACTTTACTCGGTGGATTCAACGGCGTCATCTTCGTCTTCGTAATCTTCGTCCCTGGATACGTCTGCATCGGCGCATAGATGATAGGCCCCGTCTGCTCATGAAACGGTATACCGTAGAGGCCATTCGGACCGGCCGCAGCAGCAGGCAACACGGTAGCGACTTGGCGTGGTGGACCGGCTACGCCGCCGCCTACTGTAGCAAGGCCGCTGACGATGGCGGGTGGGAAGATGCCAGTCATGCCGGTGAGTGTGAAGCGCGGGGAGAAGTTTGTTACTGTGCCGCCTGTTGCGAGGACGGAGATCATCTTGAGAAAGCTGGAGAAGTGTTAGAGGTAGGCAGATTATGGAGCGGGGAGGAGATGGCTACTATGCGTTGTTGGGCTGGCTGGCTCCTAGACCTGGGGAGATTGTGCCAATGGCTTGATTCCCATTCGCGAAGACGCCTTGAGTTGTGATGGGGAAGAGCTGGATTATAGTCCCGTCATCGTTGCCGCCGGCGCAGAGGAAGAGTTGGTAGGAGATGAATTTTGTGATGGCGGGTAGGTCGCCGGATTCGGTCCATTTGATCTGAAGCGAACCGGCGGGTATGACTGCGCCTGCTACGGGTGCTGTGAATTTGACATCTGCGAGGACGATGGTGAGGAATGTGGTGAGGAGTGTCAAGGGAGACAGCATCGTGGAGGAGAATGGGCTGCTCAGCAGCGGGTTCTACTGCGCGTGCTTTGAGTTTGGTTGAGAGAAAGGAGAACAAATCAATTCTCAAATTGCACCGAAGTCGTAGTACTTTAGCGAGGGGAGTTTATAGCAAGGGAGAGGGTGAATCGAGGTTGTAGGAATTGATTGGATTTGATGGAAGCTACAAGGCTGAGAGGTGAGAGTGCAAGCTGCCACGATGAAGACAATGCAGCAGGTGCAAAAATTGATGGCACTCCTCCACCGATGTTGCCCATAGCATGAATTCTTCTAAAAATCGGATATCTTCCTGCGCACCGTGTTGAAAAAAGAATAGTTTTTGTGACACAATGTAACGATATGCTTACAAAGTAAATGCTTCAGCTGATTATATACATCGCACTCTATGGGAAGCGTATAACATCTTAGCCTGATATGCGAAAAGGTCAAGAGCAGCGCGCGATCTTGCCATTGCTTTGCCATCACAATCCCGCTAAGAAATCGTGTCCATATACGTCTTTTACAAGGAAATCAAGCGCCTCATTGAAACCAGCTACATATAGGAACCCATTTTTGATCCAGCTCTTCATCAACTTTCTCCATGAACGATCAGGGTAGATTGGACATGGCTTTGCCTGTCTGGGGTGAAATTTCCAAGGATCTTTGCCAAAGTGCAAGGCTCGCGTTCGTGATTTACCGGGTGCATTGCCTTGAGGAACATCTTCGCGATCAAATTTGTTGCGCCAGTATCGAAGGCGCCTGGCTTGGATCAATGCGAGGTCGTGATATCTACGGGGTAACAATGATGGTGTCCAGAAGTGAACAGCTAAATCCTTGGGGTAATTCTTTCGCACCGAGTCCAGTACATTCACCAGATCCTGGCGGGATAACATCCGAGAAGGCGTTCCTTGATCGCCATCTCTAATGAATAAAGATTCCAAATTTGGTGCGAATATCTTAGGGAGGGTTGCTGGACTATTAAATAAGTCATGACTGATCACCCAAGACATATGTTTCAGTTTCGGGAAATCGATTAGTGTGAGCGCGTCCTTGATAATATCGGCTCGTAGGATCCTAGGTCCTACGACAAACCAGGCATTTCGAACATTGTTTGCGTATAGTTGTCGACGGACAGGTTTTATTCTGAGTAGAAGTGTCAAAAGGCAATTACTTGACGCTGCAAGGTGGTGTTCAGGATCGCCACAGGGTCGAGATGGTTCAGACCAGAGATGTCGAGTAGCCTCGTTGAACCAAGCTCTGTTGACACGCTGGCATCTAAACAAGGTATGCTCGCGTTGGTATGGAGCGACTGGCCTTGTTATTCGTCTTTTTGTGATCGTTGTATTGTGAACAGTGTTGTCAAGATGAACCCACTCAAAGATTTGATCTAGGAGTTCTGGTAAATTCAGAACGCGCTGAGCGGCGGTTTCCTTGGAACTCTTTTTGATGTACTCTGAGATATATTCCGCGACCGGCAGTTCCATTTGAAGATCCAAAACCATGTTTCTTAGTCAGTTGAAAAGGAGGGAATTGGCGTGGCATAGGCTGGAGTCTGGTTTCAAAAGATCTTGATGAGCGAGTCCCAAGCAGTGAAGCTCGAAGTAAAATATGTTGCAGCCGGAGGAGAATGAAAAGAAACTACTGAGCTGGCTCTGGCCGGGTTAGGTTGCTGGATTATATGCGAGATGATAGAGCTGGTTCGAATGAACTACGGTTAACTTGCGCTCGCAAGTCGTAGCCATGGTTGGGATTCCGGTACAACCCAAGATAAATCTTGATCAACAGCGATAACTCCAAGTCCGGTAAAGGTGATTTCAGTAGTAAAAAGCCTCATATGGGTGCCCTCGTTTAGCTAGCTGCTCAACGCTGTGGCTGTCCATTAGGATCTTGGAAGAGTATTTCATATTTCCCATAGTGGTGGCCAGTGATGAAGGGAGTCCCGTAGTTCTGTGTTTCTGATCTGAATACGACCCAAAGAATGGGTTTAGAATACCAAAGTTGTGCGATGAATTCTTAGCTCATTTGGAGTACCATAGAACAACAGCACTAGCGTAAAGTTGTTGCAGCAATTAAAACTGGTTGTTAATACTGCCCAAACTCCCAAATACCTTTATCGTACCCTTCAGTTACTCGTTCGTCCTCTCCATACCTAGGAGCATGTCAGTTTCAATTGCTTGTATTCCTCGGAATGATTCTTACTTCTCCTGCCATCGTTGAAATCCGCCCTCTAGCACAAAAACTTTCTGCGGCACCTCGCTCTCCTTATTCTCACCCTCCTCATTTCCCTCGTCTTTTGGCTCTGTCTTCTTGTCCAGTCCCAGCCGTTCCCGCTCACGCATATATCTCAGCGCCGCCGTTGGGCCCCGCTGTTGACTGAGCGCACAATGAAACACCACAATCTTCTTCTCGCGCAGCGTACGCAGTAGCTCGGGCATACGGTAGTCTAGTGATGGGGCCGGCACATTCTGGCATCCTCGGATATGGCCGCCAATGAAATCAGAGTCCCGTACGTCGATTATAGCTAGCGATTCATCGCCTGGCTTGCCAATGAGCTTGGCGAATAGTGAGTCGCGAGATATGCGGGGCAGGTTGCCTATGTTGATGACAGGTGCGGTGGGCTGGACGCGGGGATTTTGGTGCTTGTAGAGAAGATGGGCGTCCATGGTGGAAAAGCGGCTACGGGTTTTGATATGTGGGAATGGCGAGCGCATTGAAGATGAAGGGTGAGGTGTTGAGCTTCAGGATCGCACTTGGACAGGACGGAATGTTCCGTATCGATATTGGATTGTACCGTGACCCCCTGCGATAATGAAGTTGAGGGACGGCCCGCAATATCTTGTGGACTTTCTTGCGGAGTTATTTCCGCTTTTGCTGCCTTATCGTGACCACTTCGCCTCACCCAACACAGGTAACGTTATATTCATGGTCCATGATGTAGAGTAACTCATTAGCGAAATTGCCGCAGGCTGCGCTTGACTGTCTCGCTTGACCGCCTGGCTTTCTCCAAAATCTTTCGTCGTCTTTGGGTTGTTTCCGTTACTAATGTTACTCTATGAACCAGAAACGGGACACACCAGTGTATCAAAGAACTACTAACTAGTATCTATGAAATGAATTTTTCACAAAGCGATTGCTGGTCTCCAACAATCGACCCAAGGACTACAGTCTTCCAGCGTTGCTATCAAGCACCCAGCCCCTTCAAGCTCGCCACCAGATCAACAACCGTCTTTTGAAACCCCACAAACTCACTCCCGAGCAAACCCCTCGCCCTTCCATTATCAAACTTGAAATAATTCTGCACACTTCCACCAGGGAAATCACCGCCCTCACTCGACTCCTCCGGCAGCCTTCCAGCATACTCAGGAAACTCCTTCCTAACGATATCAACAATCTCCTTATTGCTATAATATCCACCCACCGCCATGACCCTCTTACCGGCCATCTCCTCACCTTCAGCCGCGAGCACATGAATCAGCGCCGCATCTCTCACATCAACGCAGAGAAACAGACCCGTATCCGGCACCGAGTCCTTCCACTTCCCCGCCAGCACATCACGAATCCTCGCGTTTGATGTATTCACGCTCTCCAGTGTAACATCATGTATCATAGGTCCAAAAACCATCGGCGGATTCACAGTCGTCAGACTAAAATTTGGCTTCTTTTCATCCATGAAGTTCCAAGCAGCTTGCTCGGCCAACTTCTTGGACCCGCTGTAGCCAACGGCCGGTGAAGTCAGTGCTTCCTCGTGTGTGACAGGGTTCCAGTCTGCCTCGGAATATGTGTGCTCAGGCCAGTTACCACGATCGCGCTGCCACATCGCGGCGAAGGAGGATGTGATGATCACGCGACGGACGGAAGGGGCGTTGGCAGCGATGGAGAGCAGGATGTTGGTTGTGCCGTTTATGGCGGGGTCCAGCAATTGGGATTGAACGTCTGTGATGGCGAAGGTATAGGGGGAGGCTGTGTGGATCTAGGGGATGAATGTTAGGAGAGGTAAGCTGTAGGTAAAACTGAACTTACGACTGCGTCAAAGGGAGGATCTGAGATGACAGCCTCATCAAAGGCGCCATCCAGGGCAATGTCGGGGACAATGGCGAAGGCTAGTTTACCACTATCATATTGGGCATATCTTTGGCGGATTTTGTCAGCTTTGGCGCTATTGCGGACTGTTGTTACGACCGAATGACTTAGAAATATTAGCTTGGTTTCGTTTGTTTGATACGGTATTGGTCGGACCCTCTCTTGAGGAGTGTATCGAGTACATGAGCTCCTAAGAAGCCACTACCGCCAGTGAGCAGAACTCTAGACATTTTGTAAATAGGGGTTTAATGTTGAATTGGAGTGTTTTTGGCCTGTAGTAGTATTTCGGGTACTATCAAGTCGCGTGGTCGAGGTAGTTCGAACAGTACTATCCTATTGACTGAGTATGGCGGACTTTATATCAGTCAGCGCTGGCTAAGAAGTTGATATAAGGCCGAGCACATGCAGCTTCTACTGGGGGTGGCCCCGCAGATCCCGCGCTGTGTGCACAATGCTGTATAATACTCTGTACACTCACTAAAGGCACGTCAGCCTGAGTAATACATAGAGAATGATTACTCAAGAAACAGTTCTCAAAGTTTGACTTGGAGTTACGCTACTATTCCGTATTACAAAGGTCAATCAGACAGCTCTACTTGAAGAGACTGGTGTCATGCGATAGGCAACCTTCCTTTATTGATAAGCGTACCTTACGAGCTTCAAGTCTCGTTCGTAGGATGATCCGCGAGCACTTCTGGTGATATCGTTCTGTGTTTTTGATGAAGTATATTCTTTTCAGTACGAAAACAGGTATCTGACCGAAGGAAAACTTTCGCTGATGAATCTGATGCTCTTGTCCAAGCCAAAAATCTACGGGAGACATCGTAGGGGAATACAGGAGAAACACTACCAATCCAAGTCTTTCGTCGGATAGCAAAACACAACAAACCGAGACATGCGCGATGCAGATCACAGTTGTGGTATTCATGCGCCCTCGCGGCTTTTGCGATAGTTGGCCTACAATGTACAATTAGATAAATGCTGTAGCTGATCTCGTGTAAGGCTGTTATACCTCCTGTTCCACCTGGAGCTGGTCAACTACTGGAGCCAATTCGGACATAATCTCGTAAGCCTTCTTGTGGTATTCTAATTGAGCGGCGATCAATTCTGCCAAGTTTCTCAATGGCTCGGGCGTGTCCAAGACCTGTAGCCGTTAGCTTTAATGGCATCGATTTAGACACATATGTTATTCTCACATTCTTCATCACACCAACAGCCTCTTCGGTTTGGGCAAGTAGTTCATCTTCCTTAGCCTCGATCTCAGCGCGGGCCTCTTCGGAGAGATGCTCATCTTCGCCAAGATTATCTCGACCTTGTCCAGGGAAAGAGAAGGCACCGCTGTTCTTGTACTTGGCCTTGGTAGCATCGAGGTTCAAGCGGGCACTTTCAACACCTCGTCGTGCACGGGTTGCGAACTGAATCTGAGTGTTGAGTGTTGTGCTCCAGCCAGCAAGGAATCGAGCTTGGACATCGGCGTCTTGGGCAAGACGAGCTTCTCCGACCTTCTCTTCTGCAATGGCATATTTCTCCAAAGCACCTGCAAGAGGGTCGTCCTTAGCGCCATCATGGTCAGCGGTTTTGAGGACCTGGGACGAGGCGAGGGAGGCTCTAGCAATAGCATGATTGAATGTCTTGGGTTGTGGCTTGGCTGAAGGGGGAGCGGTCATGGCAGCAGCTGCCTCAGAGGCACTGTTAGCGGTGGAAAGAAGGGAGACCTTTTCGGTAACGGTGCGGCCAAGGTCGTTGAAGGATTCGCGAAGATTGGTGGGATAGTCGTAAGCTTCGTGGGTGTATTGCGAACTACGGACACTATTAGACTCGAGGTTTTATGTATGATGAGCGCATTACGTACGTTACTTGGAGCATCTTCTGGTGGACCTGCTTCAAAGCGTCTACGCGCTTCTCAAGCTCCAGATAATTGTCGGGAAGTTTGGTCTCAAAGTATCGTCAGCAAGCACATCTTGCTTATCGTGATGGTAGAAAAGCAATACCTTGTCATCAACATTTCCAAACTGCTCTTTCATCATTTGCTGAGTGCGGTTCACGGTCGGCACAATTGCCGCCCTATAATTCCACGTCAGTATCCGTAAACTGGAAGCTCAACTCGATATGTCCATAGCTTGGTAGCCTAGAGACCTGTCTTGTGTTCGCGGGGTGAGACTAACGTGAAGCTTTTACCAAAAGCTTGGATGCGATCCATGATTGCGGTAGATTATTTCTTGGTAGGCGATTGAGAGTAATAACGAGGAAAAGTTTGGCGATGTGGTGGAAGATATGTATGTAGGATGGTGTATGCACATGCGACCCTTTCGGATTTGTTGCTGACCCTTCGTCACTGCGGCGATGATCCACTTAGCCTGGTCCACCCTGCCACGCTATTCCTCCTTTGAACCTAGCCGTAACAATCTTTTTTAGCGTCTTTCCAGATGCGATCAGACATTCAAGAAATTTCTACAACCCTCTGGAATTGACAATCTCGCGATCTCTACCTTTTCTCCTTCTCTGTCCTAATTCTCCATTTCTTGTCTGTATAATCATCTCCTCTCTTTTTACATCAGTCAATGTCATCATGAGCACACCGGCCGCCGGCCTTCCTTTCAAGGCCATATCATCCCTCCCTTTCCGCATAGCATCCGCCCCAGCATCCTGTTTGCGCCATTCATCAAGATCACAACCCCGGATAGAAAAGACAAATAAGAGACACTTCTCACGCGCCAGATGGCGAGACTCTACACTTAAACCGGAGCCAAAATGCTCCTTTTCTGTTCAACGCCGTGTATGAGCATCCATCTATGACATTATCACTTGAAATCTTGCTCACTGTTCATAGCATTTCCACGCCTCCAATTCTCTATCCGCAACTCCCGACCCTTATAAAGTCCTCGGCGTTCAGAAAAGCTCATCTGCCGCCGACATCAAAAAGGCTTATTACAGCTTGGCCAAAAAGTACCACCCCGATACGAGCAAGGAAAAGGGTGCGAAAGAAAAATTTGCTGAAGCCCAATCAGCCTACGAACTCCTATCCGATCCCAAACAAAAAGAAGCATACGACACCTACGGCTCCGCTGCGTTTAACCAAGGCGGCTTCAATCCCGGTGCAGCAGGACAAGGACAAGGAAACCCATTCGCTGGAGGAGGAAATCCATTCGGAGGCTTCGGGCGGGGTTTCGGAGGTGCTGGTGGTGGAGGAATAAATTTTGAAGATCTTTTCGGAGCATTTGGAGGAGCCGCTGGTGGCGCAGGCAGGAGGGGCGGCGGAAATCCATTTGCGACAGAATCGGTCTATGTTGGCGATGATGTCGACGTCAACATGCACATAAGCTTTATGGAAGCCGCCAAGGGTGTTTCTAAGAACGTGTCGGTCAGTCATATGAAAAAGTGTGGAACTTGCAATGGCAATGGCTTGAAAACTGGTGTACAAAAGTCCAAATGCGGAAAATGCAATGGAACCGGAACGAGGGTCATGTTTATGCAAGGTGGTTTTCAGATGGCGAGCACTTGCGACCAATGTGGCGGAAGCGGTGTCAGTGTTCCAAAGGGAGGGGAATGCCGAACCTGCAGCGGAGATGGAGTAACAAGGACTCGAGAAACAGTCAACATTGACATACCGCCTGGCGTGGAAGACGGAATGCGATTACGAGTTGCTGGCGAAGGCGACACTCCCCCTATCGGTCAAGCCGATGAGAAGACTCCGAAGTTCCAAGCAGGCGATCTCTTTGTGCACATCCGGGTTGCGCCAGATGCCAACTTTGCTCGATCTGGCGCCGATATTCTATACACCGCATCGATACCTCTCACTACAGCGTTGCTTGGTGGTAATATCAAGGTGCCAACGCTTGACAATCAAGTCGAGGTCAAGGTACCTACCGGAACTGGAACTGGCGACAAGGTCACTCTTAGCGGCATGGGAATGAGCAAAATCAACTCTAGACGCTCCGCAAAGGGTGATCTCAAAGTCGAATTTAAAATCAACATGCCGAAATATCTCAGCGCCAACCAACGGACGCTTGCTGAAATGCTAGCAAATGAGCTGGGCGACAAGACCGCTAAGCGGGTGATGACGAATGTCTGGAAGGATGAAGGTGCAGATGTCTCAAATCCAGACTCGCACAAAAACGAGGGTATCTTGAAATCAGCGTGGCATGCCATAACAGGACAACACGCACATCTAAACAAGACTGAGGGAACGACATCAGAGAAGAAGACGGAAGATACCACTAAGAAGCCTGAGACCAAAGACGAGACTGAAGAGAAGAAGAAAGCATCCGGGTCTGGATGATAGAAGGAATACGGAACAACTCCCTACTCTTATGAGCCATTTGGCATGATAAAATACTGTAGACCATTTGCTAATCGCAATGTAATAGAACTTGTACTTTTATGCTGCCAACTCGACATCTCAACTTGGCTAATCACTAAGCGAAGTCATACCCATCGAGATTTTCAACTACTACACCAGTTCTTAACCACAATACTAGCTTTCAGCCATTAGTATCGGTCTTCATCTCTGTCACCATGAACTAGCGAAAATGTTACTTTTCAATATAACCTGATCTATTCGATTCTGGATTTCATTAGTTATCAGCTACACGAGCTGACAAAACTAGTACTCTATTCTATATCGGTTTCGTCCTCATCATCAGCCCCATATTAAAGGCGTTCAAGCTCTGTGCAGTCGTATAGTTGTTCCGTCACCTGGAGCCAGCACAGTCTGCCATCCAAGCTTCAAATTATTCACTCCCTCCGGCCTCTCGATCTTGTCATACCGCATCAACATCCGCACAATGACAAACGCCGCCTGTGTGATCGAGTATTGTTGGCCAATACAGATCTGCGGGCCAGCAATGAAAGGAATGAAATCATATCCCTTCTTCCTGCCCTCCCAGCGCTCCGGTCGAAATTCATGGGCATCATCTCCCCAAACGTCCTTTCGGCGATGTGCCACGTAAATGCTGATATTGACTGTAGCACCTTTCGGCACTGCAATAGGCTGATCTCCATCTGGTCCACCACCACGTGGCAACACAGTGTTCTGCGCAGCGACACGCTGGATATTGGCACCGCCAGGAAACAAGCGAAGAGTCTCGTTGATGAAATACTGCAAGTACTTGCAGTTCTTCAAGCTCTCGAACGTGATCTCCTCCTTCGGCGCAGTCTCAGTGCCAAAAGTCTCAACAACTACCGCCCTCAGCTTCTCGAATATTGCCGGATGCTCAGCCATAAGGCCAATCGAGAAGCCCAGGAGCGAAGTGGTCGTTTCAAAGCCGGCGATAATCAAATGTCGCGCCTGATTAGCAATCCACTCGAAATCCCTCTCCTCCGCCACAAAGCCTTCAAGAACATTGCCAGGCTCACCCTCATTCAAGACCAAATTTTCCTTCGCCACTTCGATCGCGCCGCGCAGATACGTGTTCATGATAGCGACCAGCTTATTCACCGCAAACCGGTAACTGGGTCCATCATGCCACCAGTACGATGTGCCCAACCGCATGCGTACTGCAATGTGGCCTTGAGTTGCTTTGAACGCTTGCTCAAACCCGTCCATGGAGATGGTGGCTGGCGTGGCATGGAGTTTTCCTTCGCGGACTAGATGGCAGGCTTGGGTGCCGGCGGAGACGCCGTAGAGGAAGTCAGTGGAGGTGTCCATGGCGAAACGGCTCAGGGTGCTGTAGATGTCTTCGGCGTTTGTCCAGCCTGAGGAGTCGGTGGGTGGGAGGGCCAGAAAGAGGTTTTGAAGATGGGTTTCGTTGTTGGCGATGTTGGCTTCTATTCTTTGGCGGGTGAATTTTGATTTGATGAGTTTTCGGGAGTGGGACCATTTTGGACCGTCCTGTGGATATGATCAGTGTCTAACTTCTCATTTATATGACATGAAAGTACTTACCAGCGTCAAAATACCAGGCCCAAGGAGGGGAGATATAGCTTTAGCACGGAACAGTGGTCGTTCCCATTCGTTGAATTTGGTCGCTAGTACTGCTTGAAAGTTCTCGGGCTCCAGTGTTGCGATGCCCCTGATTCTACCAGTCCAGAAGGAAGCGAGGCCATGAGTGAGTCCATTCTTGTTGTATTTGCTCATGAGATAGTCATCTAGGATGTTCCCATCTACGCGCGAGAGCTCGAGATATCGCCGAAATTTGCCTCCAAACGGATTTGGTGCAATTTTCATTGGGACGCATCCATTTCTTTGGGCGAAACGACGGAATGAGATGGCTCGAGAGATTTTGGAGAGCGCCTTGATGAGCAAGACAACAGTAACGACTGTGATCAAGACGTCCACAGACTTAACGCCTTCAGTGGCTTCCGCAATCGTTTCGAGAGTGGTTGAGAGAGCGAGCGTGAATGATTCGAGCTTGGATTCTGCGACTACTGTATATGTCTGAAGGGACACTGATCCGCCAACGGCAAGAACGTTTTGTTTGGTATGTTTGTCATGATGAGCAAGTGAGGCATTGGCAGACCACGAGCTGCTAATGGGTGATAGACCTGCATGAGTAACAAGATCGGCAGGAGAAGGGCCCAATAACGGGTTGAAGTATTTTGATTGCTCCATTACTTCTACAGCTTGATGGGGGGTTCTGCATATAGGAACTGTCTGGAATTCCCTTCAATTTATACCCCTGGGAACTAGGCTACTAGATAGTGAAGCCCAGCTCATCATATGATAGTGGCCATCAGGTCGTATGCTCCATGGTTCACCAAAGCTTTCCTAATGGAGAAAGCAGCATATTGCTACTGCATAGTATCAGACTCATCTATCTTACCAGTAACGGAACCAACATTCAAACGGACAGCCGAGAATCTGCAGGATGTCTTTGTACAGAAGCAAGGCCCAGACCGAAGGATTATTGCTGAATAAAACATGGTGTGAGCCAACTAATCGAAGTAGTACCAATTGTGAAAAGTTTGTACATGCAGCCGGATTGATAACTCATCAGAAACCTCCACGTCGAGCCGTGTCACAAGGTCTCTCGTGGGATGTAAAGCTTGAACTCGATACGAGCCGTCTCTTGTGTCCTGATATACACGTCTATTGGTTGTTTTAGGGGCTAGGCTTTTATTTGTAGTACGGGGTTGTATGCCAATGCAAAGAGGTGCCAATGGGAGCAGTAAAAATATGTACCGGCCAATCTAAACTATAGAAAGGGGACCATATGGCTCAATGAGAATTCGATATATCGAGATCGTAGTAGATTCATCACCGATCTGGTCGGCCTCTTCAGCGACCTCATGGCCTCCAAAGTGACCAAATAAGGGACAAGCTCTCACCGACTTGAACACCGAAGCTCGTTCCAAACGAATTGCAGAGCGGATGGTCCTCCAATATGGGACGACTGATCATGCTGAATAGTAGCATGTGCAAGTCTTGAGGAGATTTGAACGTACAGCCAATCACTTCATGGTATCAGCACTGAATGAAGACTTCGGACTGGGCTTTGAGTAAAGGATGAACAAGATTCTCGGAAGCAATCGTGCTTCCAATTCAAGTTCCGATATCCATATCGTGTTAGTGAATACGCCAATGGGGTCCGCGGGAATACGTTAATGCAGTTGGGTGGCCGAACGATTGTACGAGTCTAGTTGCGCATCGTGTTGGATAACTTGAATTAGACTCGGTCTTATGAGAAGTTGTTATCTCAACATGCCATTATCGAACGATAAAACATGTAGTTAGCTCGTGAACAATCCAAAAAACTAGTTTCGAATTGGGTGAAAGCTCGAAATAATATCCGTGGACACGTAAACTAAGGACTTGGTAGGTTAGAGGTAGCCTTGTAGGATTCAGCAACGGCCCAATCCGCATGCCATGTTTTATCCCAGAGATATGGCATCCAATCCCAAATCGAGTAGCCTCAGAGAACCAACATCACAAGGTAGTCAGGTCTTCAACGCAATTTGTTGATACGTTTGTAAAAGATAGACGAATATCAGGAAGACGAGAGAAAAAGAAAAGCCTCGCTGATGCAATATTCCAAATCCTTCTCTGCAGGAGTATTGATACTTACGGCACCGAAGGGGTCCAGTATGGCAACTTTGAAAATTTCTTATATGTTGTACCTATGCGGCAACCAATACGAACGAAGCATATATGTTGGTCTTGATATCGGTCCTGCAGGACGGCTCTTCCACCTACACTATATGCCACAGTCGTTCTCGATAGAAAAAGATATGGTCTAGAGCGTCGACAATGAACTAGTAATCGAAATACGCCAACGGCAATAATCAGCCAGCGATTGGGAAAGAACCGATAGCCACTCCGCCATTTGATAACGACATGCGTGGTGCTATCAGACTGCTTGAACGAATGGAGGTCACTATGCGGGCTCGGAGTGTCCGTTGGCGCTATAACTTTTGCGAGTCAATGTCGCCGAAAGATGAGCATGTCAGTCGCTTCTCGTGTGAACTTTGACAAAGGTTGTGAGTGATGTATTAGCTTTGGATGCGCTAGTCCCGTTCACACAACACTCTTCGCACTTACCTTACTTACACTCTGACCCCACAATCTTTCCGGCTTGAATTTCGCAATTCCAAAGCAATGGAAGAAACTCATGATGAAAAGCCGGCGCCATCGTCCCATTCACGAAATCAGATACTGCTATGCTTTCTGGGTATGCTGTTGATGAACCTGGTCGTTGCCATTGATGCAACAGCGTTGTCCGTAGCCTTTCCTGTAAGAAAGCAGAAATCCCGAACTGATTGCACCGTTCACTCATGTCGAGATTAGGCCATTTCCAAGGATATCGATGCTTCATTCATCAGCATCTACTATACAGGAATTTCATTCCTGTTGGCATGGACGGTGTCTCAGCCAGTGTTTGCCTCTTTTGCAGCTCTGAGCCGTCGAGTCACGATTTCGGTTATCCTTGTGTTCTTCATGGCAGGCATAATCGTCTCATCCTTAGCGAAAGAGACTTGGGTTCTAATCTTGGGACGCGCCATTCAAGGCATTGGAGCTGGTGGCATTGTGGCGTTGACTTATGTTCTCATGGCGGACTTGTTCACGCTCCAAGAACGAGCCAAATTCATCAGCTACCTGACTCTGGTTTATCTGGTGGGAACCATCACAGGTCCATTAATAGGAGGAGGATTTTCAGACCGCGTGAGCTGGGTGAGTGGATTTCAGGCCCATTTTTCGTAGTTTCGAACTGTGCGCAGCTTACTGACGGAATTCAGAGATGGATCTTCTGGTTTCAGATGCCATTGACTGCATTGGCAATGATTCTTGTTCCAATCTTTACGAAATCTGTTCAGGTACCTCTGACCAAAAAACAAATCTTGGCTGGCATCGACTGGGTTGGAATGACTGGCTTTGGTATTGGTTTATCGTTGTTCCTTATCATCTTTTCCGCTGTAAGTCTCCTCGTGAATATTATGGGATCCTAAGCTAATGAAAAGTAGAGTGGAGTATCGGTGCGTTTCATCCTCAATGCCTCGTATCAACTGGACTAATGGTTCTTTAGTGGCCATGGAAGCACTGGCGAACCATCGTCGGCTTGATATTGGGCGCGTTGATCCTAGTGGCCACTTTCAGTCTTTCCTACCTGAGTAAAATGAAAGTGCGGCCTATGATTCCTCTGGTTGTCATCAAGGACCGCACGGCTGCCATCAACTTCTTCGGTTCGTTTTCGCAAGGAATGATAGTAAGTTGTTCTTCACGCAACGGTAGATGCCGGCTAAAGAAGTTTAGCAATGTACTTTGGTGTACTATCTCCCGCTGTTCTACCAGACTGCTCGACCTTTCAGTCCTTTGATGGCTGGAGTTTTGCTAGTATGTTGTCCTATCGGTTCTGAGATGCTTACTGATAAAGAATAGCTTCCCATGTGTGCTATATCTAGCATTTTCTCTATAGTCGCAGGCCAGTTAATCGCACGAACTCAACGTATCAAACGACTCTCAGTGATAGGCTGGACCTTGTTTGCACTTGGACTGATCCCATTGTCCGCTGGGGCTCTCAGCGTCAAGACTCCTGTTGTGGGATGGATTTTCGCGACGGTTCTCATGTCGATCGCCAATGGATTCGTTATCGTCTCTTGTCCACTTGCGACTCAAGCATCAGCAGAGCATCGATCTGATTGTGCCTTTGAGGAGCGTATCGGTATCAAGGCTATGGCCGCTGCATTGAACCCATTTTTCCGAGCTCTTGGACAAGTGATCGGTGTGGTCCTTGGAGAGACGGTCATCTCAAATATTCTCAAGAAGAAGCTGAGCAGTGATGAGGCGGCCAATATCCTCAGTATTGTAAGTCAACTGCATTCGTCAAATGCAAGAAGCGAGCAGAGTTACTTGATTCAAGCTGTGGTCGATAGTTTGAATGTGGTTTGGCTGGTACTCAATGTGGTTGCTGTGGTCAATATGTTGCTCTCTTTTCTTACCAAAGACTTCAAGTTTGAGCCTAGTGTCAAACCTGAACCTTCCAAAGTCAAGGTCGATGGTTTAGATAAACAGTAGAGTAGACCTCGTTTGTGTGGCATCAGTGATGCTTCAAAGTGCTCCAACGCGTTCACTTCTGGCCGCTGTGTACTCGTGGAGGATGAGGGGCTGACTTAGATTATAATTCAAAGAAACTCCTACCAGCATATTCCCTACAATGCATCAGTGAGGCGCGCTGAACCACAGGTTAAAAGCAGTTGTAGGGCGCTTAAGTCTGAAGCAGTAGCCAGTAGAGGTTGGATGTGGGGCGAAGGAAGCCTGTACGTCGTGACGCTTCTGCTCCTTCAACCAACCCATCGTGCCATCTACAACCAACCTACGCCCACATTAACCTACAATCCTCTCTGAGTCTTCCTATTGCTCTGTCTCCGCCACCAATAGACGCTATATCAATCGAGGCCTTCTGTACGGCGTCACATAGCCTCCCACGACGATCACGCTCTCGATTGCCCGCGCTAAACGCGCTGCCTGAGCCTCCAACCGAACTTCCAAGTCTGCCTGAATATACACTTTCATGCTCTACAAATCCGATTATCACTCTTTTTTCTCGCTCTGGGCTTGAACTACTTCCTTGACCGCTTGGCGGTCCAACTGCAACCATGGCTCAGTCGCCGATGATATCGTGTCCGCTGAAACAAACCAACGAAATCGACTGGGTTACACCTTTGAAGAACCATATTCGCGACAGCTATGGCGATGATCCTGAGCGTTATGTCGAAGAATGTAGCATGCTGAACCGTTTACGGCAAGACATGCGTGGAGCAGGAAAAGACAGCGCTTCAGGACGAGATCTCCTCTACCGCTACTATGGCCAACTTGAGCTGCTTGACCTACGATTTCCGGTTGACGAGAATCACATCAAAATCTCTTTCACATGGTAGGTTACTCATCAAAAATATATTGATATCCAGGCTGACTTCCATTCCAGGTTCGATGCCTTTACCCATAAACCCACGTCCCAATACTCCCTTGCCTACGAAAAAGCCTCCATCATATTCAATATATCCGCCGTACTGTCATGTCATGCCGCCAACCAGAACCGCCATGAAGAAACTGGCCTCAAAACCGCCTATCATTCCTTCCAAGCCGCTGCCGGGATGTTCACCTATATCAACGAAAACTTTCTACATGCTCCGTCAGCTGATCTCAGCCGAGAGACTGTCAAAACCTTGATTCACATCATGCTTGCGCAGGGCCAAGAAGTATTTTTAGAAAAGCAAATCGCCGACGACAAAAAAGTAGGTCTTTTGGCTAAGCTTGCTAGCCAGGCAGCTTATCTATACGGCCAAGCTTTGGAAGGTGCGCAAGAAAATGTGCAGAAAGGTACATTTGAGCGAGTCTGGCTACAAGTCACTCAGGTACGTTTTAATTACACAACCCTTTTATGGTCTCTAATCATGCTAGATCAAACACAATCATATGTGTGCGGTAGCACAGTATTATCAGGCACTGGCAGACAATGATGCAAATTCACATGGCATCTCCATATGTCGTCTCCAAGTTGCCGAGACTCTAGCTCGAGATGCGAACCGATCCGCAAACACCTTCCCTGCCACTGTTTCTGCGAACTCCAATCTCACATCCGAGACGGGCATAGTTCTCAGCGATATCACTCGAAGACATCTCGCGAATATTCAACAGAAGCTAACGGAATTCGCGAAAGATAATGACTTCATTTATCATCAACCGGTCCCTTCAGAAGCCTCCCTGACGTCCATCCCGAAACTCCCCGCCGCAAAACCTATCCCTGTCAGCGAGCTGTACCAAGGGCAAGATATACAAAAGATCATCGGTCCCGATATATTCCAGCGCATTGTGCCAATGGCTGTTACTGAGTCTGCGAGCTTATACGATGAAGAAAAAGCGAAGCTGACTCGAGCCGAAACCGAACGGGTGGAAATTGCAAATGATGAAATGGCAGCCAGCTTTGATTACTTGAAGCTTCCTGGTAGCTTGGATGTTCTCAAGGGCGTGAAAGACCATGAGCTCTCAGTTGACCCAGAGTTCAACAAGTGGTGCTCCGACTTAGCTGGTCATGCTCCATTCTCAGAAGCTTTCGAGGAACTAGGATCCCATAAGCAGTCTATCACTGTCTTGCTAGATCAGAGCCAAAAGAATCTTGACATGGAGGAGAGCGTCTGCGAAAAGATGCGATCCAAATATGGCGATGACTGGTCACAACAACCGAGTTCGCGGCTTACTGCGACTCTACGTAGTGATATCAAGAATTATCGATCGGCGGTCGAGGAGGCTTCTACGAGCGATGCTAGACTCTACAGCACATTCCGACAATACGAAACCGACTTTGAAGAGATGCGCAGTGCAGGTGAAACCGAAGAAGCTGACATTCTCTACCAACGAGCAATGATTAAAGCTGGAGCTTCGAGAAGTAAAGGCGGCTCTGGAGAAGCTAGTTTGCTTGATGACGACTTTGAAGGTGGTCCTAGCGTTAGCGAGCAGATTTCCAACGTGGAAGAATTGATGAAGAAGCTCAAGATGGTACGAAAAGAGAGAGAGCAAGTGCTTAAAGACCTCAAAGACAAGGTGAGACACACAAGTTTCCATTCTAGATGATGAGGCTAACGTGAAACAGGTTCATAATGATGACATCTCGAGCGTTCTAATACTCAACAAAAAATCCATCTCAAATCAAGACGCGCAAATCTTCAAGGCAGAACTAGAAAAGTTCAGGCCACACCAAAATCGCATCTTACAGGCCAATCACAAACAGAAGGCTCTGTTGAATGAACTCACCCGATCCTACGATGCTCTGCTTCAAGACAAACGAGTAAGAACCGAACAATCCAAATATGAAGCCTTCAACCGACAGCGATCAACTGTACTGGTCAAGTATCGCAAGGTTTACCAAGCTTTCAACGACCTCGAGACTGGTCTTATGCGTGCGCAAGGATTTTACAGCGAGATGAAAGAAACAGTGGAAAGTTTGAGCAAAAACGTTGAAACATTTGTTAGCAACAGAAGAAATGAAGGAGGTCAACTTCTATCCACGATAGAAAATTCCAAGCACACTAGCAACAGTGGGCTTGTAGACTGGGAGCGTGGAGGTCTCAATCAGTTGATGGAGAAAATGACTGTCGATAGCAGTCCAGCGCCTCCTCAGCAAACGAGCAAATCCCCACCACCAGCGCCTATTCGAACAGGCTATCCTCAAAACGCAGGCGTTGCTCCCTATACTCCGGGACAACCTCCTCAACAATCAATACCTCCATACACCCCAGGTCTCCCAACTGCCACGCGGACCCAGGAATTTACCTACAATCCGCAACACATGGGCCCAGTCTCCCCACCACCCAATACCGCCGCGTTCTATCAATCCGGCAATGCTTCCAATCACTTCTTCTCGCCTCCTCCAACTGCTGGCATGCAACCACCTCGCACTGCTGGATTGGTCAGCCCGCCAATATCACGCTTCTCTCAACAGTACATGCCACAACCACCTCATACTGCAGGACTTGGCGGCCCAAGCCAGCAAATGCCGCCAGGCTGGCAGCCTCCACCACCGCCTCCTGGTCGCCCTCCCCAGCAGCAGGATATGAACTTTGGCATTCCAGCTGATGGTCAGGCGCGATATCCTGCAGGACCAGGTGGATATGCTGCACCTGCTAACGGGAGAGCTTCGCAACCATCTGGTAAAGATCCTTGGGCTGGTCTAAGCGGATGGCAATGAGCCAGAATTGTGGTATTCAATACCGCTGCTTGAATAGGTGGCAACCTATATGTGGGTTTACTTGTTTGTACTATGGTGGTGGAAGAGGAAGTGTGCTGCATCTCTTGTTTAAAGCATACCTATCATCGAGTATTTTATTCCAAGAAATGAACTTGACTACCCAATATCGATCCCTTGCTAATCTTTTGCGCTTGTACGTCGAGAACAAAGAATAGCCCCTTTGTGTTCAACTACGTTTTGCAAAGAACACGGTGCCCCACCCTTTGCTATTGTGGCTCGATTCTGATTATATGTTTACTAGCACGAATGACTGGATGAGGAGATCGGCAGCAGGTGTTATGCATGGGTGTGGTGCGCAGTGCCCCTGATACAAAGATGGGCGGCGAGGCATGCATTGAGAATTGGGCGGCGAGAATTAAACGTCTGCTCCCATGTCCGTTGGCTGAGATCTTTCAAGTCCTTTGAGTACCAAAATCACGGACGAAACTAGAACGATACTTGGATTTTATACTTTGGGCTTATGAATGCTTAGAGACAGTTACTCGACATGATTTACAGATTTCAGCTGTCTTTAGAAGAGCAACTTGCAACGATATATAATGGACTCGATTCAACTACTTGCCAAACCAATGCTGTAAATCCGACGCTGAGCTCAGTATATAGTGGCCAAGACCAATCCCTCTTTTTCTTCAAATTACCTCCAGAGCTACGGCGGAGAATATATCGATATCTGGCTACTGACTTACCCAAGCACATCCACATAGTGAAAGGGACAAGATCTGGCTACATAAACTGCAAAGCCTTTAGCGAGAATAAGGGCACTTGGCAAACCACGTTTTGTCTTGAAATTGAGTTGGAAGAGAACCTACACTCGGTACGCATACTTTGCGATATTTGGCTTGAAAGGGATGGGCTAGACTCCACGCGTCCTGAATATAAGGCTCTATGTGCCTCACTCTCAGCAGCATTGAAGAAGGCTCCGTCCGACAGCCACCTATACAGTTTTCTCGTTGATATTGATTCGTCTCTAGGCTAATGTGAGTTCTCGCGGCCCTGGAGGCCACAGGTCTAACGAATTGCTAATAGACACCAGGCAAGATGAAGTTCATCATGAGTTATACTGGAATACCACTTTCCGAATTTTCAGCCCTCAGCTACTGCACACGTTTTTGAACAACCTTCGACCTCACAGCCTTGGGCTTATTCGTAAAATGTAATTCACCTGGGCATTCAAGACAGAGAGTTGAAATTACAAGAGAAGACAACGAAGATACAGTATCAAGGGCATGAACAGAGCCGAGACCGATTGGATTGCTGCTGCAAAGTTGATCTCTAAATGCGTCAACTTGGACACGCTGATGATTCAGATACTTGGATCAGGACCTTTACTGGCAGACTACAAATTGCAACGGCCACTTCAAGCTTTACGAATACCAAATCTTACTGTACAGCTTCCATGGTATCGAGACTATCATAACCCGCATGCAATGTTCTCTGACGAGGAATGTGCGTTTCCGATCCATCGGGCATCGCGGGAATTCACTGAGGCAAAGGGTCGGTATGCTATGCTCAAGCCTCCTTTCTCGCTTCAATCTTGAGAATCTACCTAGGCTTCAAGTTCTGTCAACTGCTTTCGTTTTTCAACTATAGGCTATGAGCTACTTCGACATTGATCAGCGATTAGAACATGTCGCTTATCTCTGTTTTGTTAGCTCCCATACATGATACAGCGTGACTAGTGACAAATATACAAACGGGTCATCTTGTTTACGATTCCTTGCCACAAAGAAGATTATGCCATGGAACTAATACTTTTTCGGTTCCTATAGCGGCTTCTGCGGGTAACATTTCCATATTCAAGATTGCCCATGGATATGAAGAACACATTTTGCAATGCTTCTTACCTCCCTTAAGAAAAATCATTATGTATTACTGCCAGCGTGGTTCACGGCCATATACCTAATTGAAGAAACGAGAGTACCTGGTGGCTTTGTCCACCCTCTAAAGCTCTTCTTCCGAGTCATTTTCCACGGCCGGTTCCTTATGGACTTTGACTGTATCAATCTCTTCTTCCACAGTGGTCTCCACGATTGGCTTCTTAGCGACATTGCCTGTATCAACCTCTTCCTCCCAGGTGGTCTCCTCAGCCGGCTTCTTGTAAATAGTGTCTATATCAATGCCGGAGTCGGCAATATACCCATCCCAAAACTGTGTCGTGTCTTGACATGGTCCACTGTCTATAAATGCTGGTAGCTCCACAATCGGGTTCAGAAATGAAGGCCGCCACTCCGCCTGCTCTGCCTGAGCTTCTTTCCGAGGATCTCTTTCTGACCCTTCTTCATTATGATTAGGCGGGCTGGAGCCAGAAGGGATGATTGTAGGTGGGCTCAGTCTGGGTAGACTTGACCTAATCGGACTTCCTTCAGGTGGACTTGATCCTGGTGAAGCGGTACTAGGCGGGCTGGTACGAGGGTGGTTGGCACGGCTGGTCACAATTGACGGTCCAAGAGTGGAGTCCGGACTGATGCAGATAAAGGGCACACCCAGTAACTTTGTTGTGGCTTTAGGTTTCACTTGCCCGTCTTCGCTCCCTGGAGAACTCTCTCCGTGTGGCAAAGATTCAGAACTTTCCGTGTTTCGGTCATCATCAGGCTGTTCTCCAGGTTGTTGATTAAGCTGTTGCTCAGGCTGCTGTTTCGGCTGTTGATCGAATTGTTGATCAGACTGTTGAACCGGCAGTTTCCCACGTTGTTTTTCAGAAAGTTGCTTAGGCTGTTGATGTGGTGCTACAGATACCGGCGTTACTGTGCCTTCCAAAACTCTGGGAACCAATCCTAGAGTTTTCGCCGATGCTGATGTACCATAGATTCGAGCGTTCAGTCTATTCATATTTGCAACTCCCGCGCCTGTCATATAAGCTTTAGTCGAAGTGGGCTCTACTGACCTTGTAACCACTTCTGTCAAGCGGGCCTTTCTTATTGTTTTGATAGCGGATTGAGTCCTCCTCGCGGGCAACGGGATCTTTGATAAACTACCAGTTCTAACATGATTCGGCTTCTCAGACCTAGTGAATTGGTGTCTATAGCTTTCTTTATGCTGCTCTAGCTTAGCTTGAGTGGCGTCAAGCTCGATCCGTGGCGGCCAGTGTTCAAGACTAATCTGGTCAGTTTGACGAGGCTCTATATATCTAATATCTTCTAACTGCTCCTTAAATTGCACATTCCTAACGCCCTTTGGAGCTTTGGAAGTCCTGGTGAATTCGGTCGGTCTAGTTTGTGCTTTGAATCCTGAACGATTTGTTGACCTTACCTGCTTTACATGTCCGGGCTGAAGCTTTGGTCCAGCCCGATCATACCACTCTGGATTGAGTGAAGGTTTGGTCTCGGAGTACCTATTCACGAGAGGTACATAGAAGGATGGATGACCAGCTGGCCAGATCCATGGCCGATTTACAGGATATCTTGGAGAGCCTACTGGGGCCTGAAGATCTTCTTCCGCCGTCCATTTGCTGCCAAAGGCTGAACCATAATGATTAGTGATTGATGGGCCACGTACTTTATCTCGAGCTGTCGAGTCATTAGTATTGTTTGGTGTGGCCGAATCGCGATCCCCAATAATAGCTCGATGAAGTTTATTGTCGACTGAAGCACGATATGCTTTCATCTTGTCCTCAACTTCAGGGTCATTTTCGGGCCGCTCAAACTTGGGAAAGCAATCTGGGCATTTCTGGTGGTTTGGAGTCGATGCTTCTACTAATCTTCCTAAAGAAAAGCAGCACAAGAACCAATAAAAGTTAGAATCAGTGTATTTTGTCCGGCTCAGTAGCACCAATATGAGTAGTGGTGTCGCGAACCAGATAACGCCAGGCTCTGACCTATAGTCTCGACCGTAGTAGCCGTGAGTACAGCGAGAAGCATAGATCCAGAGACGGGAGCTGCATGTGTAAAATGCAACTATGGAGAAGAGGGATATCTGTTTTATCGGGTGTTCAGTCAACGTAGGCAGCATTCTTGAGGTACAGGTAAATATCATAGCCCCAAATAATGCTTGTGCCAATCCTATGATTGCCTTTCTCAACACATTGCTCCAGTGAGAATAGAGGAAGCACAAGACGTGTAAAAGTAGATGTGGTAATACGGCTCCAAGTAACGATATAGTCAGCCATGTGAACCAGTTCAGAGGCTGATTACTGAGCTGAAGCAAGTATACAACCACGATTAGTGAGATTGCAGGGTGTGTGGCCGTCTTTACTTTCTGCAAGTAGCATCCTATGCAATGGTCTTCGAGGAATATGTTGTGGGGACAATTTGGGTAATCGTACTCATCTTCCACCTTGGATTGCTTCTGGGGAAACAAGATGGAAGTTAATAAGAGAACCAATGATGTGGAGGTGGATGACATTATTTCCAGCAGTGATTTTGCTTACCAGAGCAAAAGCAGGTCAGAATTCGGTAATTGCTAGAAATCGTTCTTGAGTAGTCTCATTTGGCTAAAGTTATGATTATTTAGGTGGGAAGAATTGTAACCTCGAAGCATGATAGGCGATATAATCTATGCTTTGTCAAGGAAACAAAGGAACTATACTTCCTGGCTTTCTCTTCATGCGAAGATCTTTAAGCAACAAAGGGTTGCAGCCGAGAAAAAGAGAGCATAAGTCGTTGCATTGTATTTTGCAAGGACACTTGCTTTATCTTCTTCCACAATGGGATTGATCTTCTCATCAGCCTCGTAAATATTGGAATAGAGACTATTGCAATGCGAATCAACAAAGACGACTCATTCTGTGCAACTAAAAAGCACAGACATGTGCAATGGTTATTATAAGAGGTAGCAAAGCCTCGATTTCCGCAATTTATGGTGTCGATATACATTTGAAACCTTTACAAGCTCGACACTCTCCCTGGCTGCCGTTCCGATGGTACTGTAAAAAGCTCAATGTTTTCCTCAGCCTCATTTTGCTCTAACACTCCAGTTGGCGGTGCGTTGAATGTGTCGTTCCCGAGCTGAGTGCTGATATCAGACCATCGTCTCTCAATGAAAACAGTCCATTCCGCGATCTCCTCTGGAACGCTCTGTATTTTCCAAAGCGTCCCAAACCAGATAACTTGTGCAGTAGCAGGCAATACGACCTCAAAAACAATCTCTTTCTTCTGGCTTAGAGGACCAGACGCCGGAAAATGGTAAAAGTCGCAGATCCGATAGATTTGATGAAGAAGCAATACCGTGGTGGCGTAAGGAAAGGCACTCAAGACTCATTAGTATCAGCTCAGGTAACCTTCTAGATTTTCAGAAATCAATATCCCACAATCCTGTATATCTTTTTACAGCGAACTGGGATTGAGGGCAATGAAATAGGACAGCTTGAGGACAAATTCTTTAGCCAGAGGTTAACTTACATCCAGGAGAGCATCTTGTAGGTGATGTTACCCGGTGTTTTCACCAGATAAATGCTATATGACCCGAGACATGACAAAATTGCTGCGAGCTCGAGAAAGTATGAGGCCTGGTATGTATTAGCCCATGGTGACTATAGCTTGACTTCTTGAGATGTTGAAACAAATCGGCATCGAAAGGCAAATGGATCGTTGGTAAGGAGCGAATCGCTCCTACCTGTAGCCATGGACTACTATCATACAAAACACAGGGTGTTTTGGTGCCATAAAGTTTCTTGGGAGAGTTGATCAAGTATATCAGCCGCTGAGAACACTTACCCAAACATATCGAAATGATTCAACAACCTTAGGCTGGCCAACGGACTTCTTTAAATCGGCCCAGCCAATGATGACAAGTATCGCTTCGACCATACAGAATGCAACCGCAGGGTAGAACCCTATCTTCCGAATCAGCCTGCGGGTTTTTCGATTGGTCATGAGGGAGTTTTGCGGATTTTGAGGATCAACTTCCATGCTGATATGTGAAAGTTGCATAACAACACATATCATCGCAAATATTAGTGTCGTTGGTCCCCAAAGAACAGCGATGTTATATGCGTCCACAAGAGGAGTGTCTGTGCCGTTCAACAAGCACCACAAAGCTCTTGCGTGACCGGCCAGCATAATCAAAGTGCTGATGCCAAAAGGAATTGCGAAATACTGGCCCAAAACCACTTGGCGAATGATGTGGGCGATGGTGAGAAAAAGATAAATGACCACTTGGCTAATCTCAGCCCCAAGTGAAGGAAGCAGCGAGGACTGATCGCTATCGTCCATCGAGCGTTGGAATACAATTGAGTTGTCTGGTAGAACGAATGTATGAAGGCTTCCACGGGAAGCTCGTGGAGGCACTGGCTTTCATTGAGATGTGTAAGGATCGCAAAGTCTATGGCAAACATCATGGACAATTCAGATAAAACTGGTTCCAAGTCTAAGCTGGGCGGCTAATCGTGCTTTTGAAAAGCTAAGTGATACGGAACCAGTGTTGTCCAAGATAACACACCTTCCGCCGGATAGGCACCACTTTTCCCGTTTACCCCGTACATATGTAAATGAATTGTTCTCTCATTCATTCAACTGTTGCCTATTTCGTAGCGCCGATTAGGAGCCTCTGAGAATAGTATCAGAAAGGAGCTGTGAAGGAATTCCACCACATATCTTCCATCAGATCCCACAGAGCCTACCTCGGTACCCGTACCTACGGCGCATATAGATGGCGAAGTTGAAGAAACAAAGAAACTGAAATTCTTTGTATTGCGAAGAATTTTGCTTGGGAACCGTTAATAAGTGACAAAGTAAATTCTACAATGCTGGGGTGAGCAGTCCAAAGAGGATAGATTGTACCTATCAGGCTGAGTGAAGCATCTATCTTTAGTACAAAGAAAGACCGGATTGTTGAGTATTTAGGTACTTTTGATCAACATCCTGTGCAACGAGCGTTTAGCCTGATCAAAGAGGTAATTGTTTCTAGCAGTCTAGGTGGTGTCCGTCCTTTCCTTACCATTGCAGATAATGATGATAAAAATCAGCACTTCCTTGGTGACGAGAAGTAGGCTTCCCAATAATGTTAGCCGTCTCTGCTGCTCGGCTAAGCCAGCATGTTTCCTGACCTGGCGCGTTCCGAGGGACCCCAGGTATTTGCCCTGCTACAGACAGGGCAGACATGAGAGAAGACGACATATCATTATTTCATTAAATCACAGCAGGTGATATTCCAGATAGTGCCTGAAACATTGTCGACAGGAAAATTGCAGAGAAAGAAGAGCGCAAAAACGAGAATAAAAGGTTATATCTCCAATGATTGCATTATAGCCTCTCCTACTACTCTCGATGAACACGCGGGAAGTATATCAACAAGGTTGTACAAGGCTCCTGACGAGCAGAAAATAATATCGTAAAGTTTTTCAACAACTATGGCCATAAAATGCGCGAGGACTCTCTCTTGCCAACTGTCCAGCCTTCTCCTCCTACAACAGGATCGCTCAACCTCGGTCAGTTCTTCCTCCATGGACCGATGAATGACAATTGTTTTTCCCATGAAAGCCAGTTTCCGCTAATGCACGACACCTACGAATAGGGTCAAAAATAATAAGATGAACAAGAATAGGACGCCAAGATTATTAACACACCACAGCTAGTCCTTTCACGAGAAAGTCGTCGTCAGCTGAGCGCTCGTTCCCATGAAGCAACCTCCGTTCATTCCTGCCGCGTCGGTCTGGCCACCGTTCTGAGCACCGCAGTTGTTGAGTTGGTATGTGCCGGCCTCGAAGCATGTGTTGCCGCTCTTGCAGGTGAAGACGCAGGTGCTCATGTCAGTCGTGCACTTGGAGCCAACCACGCTGATGGAGTTACCGCTCATATTGACTTCACGAGACACATCGACAGTACCCCAGGCGCCGTAGGTGAACTCCACCCAGGTGTTGGAGATTTGGCCGTTGACGAGCTGGGTGTTGCCGTAGATGGCAGACATGCCTCCGGAAATATCGGCGCAGGAGATGACCTGGCTTTGTCCTGGAGAAAGCGCAACAGTGATGAGTGGTGGCTTGCCTGCAGTGTTCATCCATGAGCCGGCAGGACCCCAGACAACAACGATGATGGATTCGGAGGCAGCGTTCTTGACAGTGTTGACGTTGGGTCCACCGGATCCGAGCCAGCAGGCGCCGTTGCTGGCTTGTGAGTTTTGACCAAGGTTTGCGAATCCTACGCTCATGAGCTTGCTGGAGATGTCGACGCTGCTAGTTGATGCACTGGTTGTGGTCTGTACGTTGGTGTTGGTTTGAGGAGCAGCGACAGGAGCAGATGAAGCTTTAGAAGATGGAGTAGCAGCGGCCGCGCTTGTTGGGGATGCACTGCTATGTGCCTTTGCGCCTTGTATAGCGTCATTCCAATCCCTATGATATGTTAGCCCGCGAGTATACAAAATAACAGGCTTTCAAACCTCTTCTCGACCTGGCTTGGGACAACTCCAGCGAAGGCACTGTTGGCGAACAAGGCAGCGATTGCCAATGAGACTGTTGAAACACGCATTTCGATTGATATGAAGACTAGTTCGTAAGTTGTAAGTTGAGATCGAGTTGTTTTCAGTTATACGTCCAGCGTCTGTATGGTCGCGTAGTAGTATAACTTTCTCCTCTCCTTTATATTTTCTTCAAAGAATGAATGTGTCGAACACCAAACGAGAGAGTGTAGTTTGTTGCAAGTGAGCGTATTCCGTTTAAGTGAGTGAACAACGTGTATGTAAAAGAGTGAAATGGCCCGACTGGTGTAGACGACAACGACAACGCAGAACAGACGCCCAGCGCGCAAACCAAGACAAGCAAGAGAGTGAACGAGTGACCAGAGCCTGTGGAAATGAGCACGACCAAATTAGACGTTGGGCAAGCGAACGATTTAAAAAGAGGCTCACATTTGTTGATCAGCCTTGCCTCGTGGCTGGCGCTAATACCTATTACGGGAGCTAGCGACCAGTCCCATGTCAGAGAAAACGCCGCAAAGCGCCTTTTCTTTCTTCCAACAGTCGAGATGGGTCTAAGACGGGCCCAAGATGGTAAGGTCGGGCTACGACAAGGCCTGTTTGAATCCACACTGTTGCGTGGCGCCAATTTGCTGGGGACTTGGTTGCTTTGCTTGCACAACATGACGAATTTGTTGGATCCATCATCAGAAATGAACTCCAAAGACTCGAAAGATACTACATACGAGGTTCATTACCAGAGATCCCCGCGATCAGAACGATTAAGCGGAAGGTTCTAACGCTATGATCATTTCCAAACATTGCTAATTGGAAGGTAAAGACCCATTGATTCTAAATGACTCTCAGCAAGAGAAAGAAGACCAGCAAGAACCAGGACTCGACGACCGTAACGACCAGGCAGGGGGAAATGAGATGAAAAAGACCAACGAATCAAAAGCATAGAAATTGGCGGCGGAAGAAGAGACGCTAGACTTGTTCCTGAAAGAAAGGCATGGTTGAAAACTGTTGGTTCAGGGGTTGATCGATGTTTCATTGGCACCATCCGCCGTCAAGCTGCAACCTCCCACCAATCTCCACCCGTCTTCTGAGTTGCCAAACATCGGGCGGATGGCGCCGTGACAAACAAGCCAAAGGATTGTCCCTGCACATCATTCAACCTTCTTAAAGAAACAGATTGCCTGACCAGTGAACAGGCGATTCTCCATGTTTCGCCCATCGCTGCGTTCTCGAAGGACGAACGTCCAACACCAACACCAACACAACAGTGCAACCGTGAGCAATTCGTGCTGGTGTCAGACTGTTCGCCTTGCGCTCGTGCGGTCTTACGTGGAGTTCTGTTTGACGAACAGATCCCTGCTTTAGCTTCCAACAAAATGGATTTCTAGTGGAACCGATGTCAACCTAACCACCAAATTTTCTCCCGATGCTTGTACTTTTCATCTGAACATGCAACATCAGGGAGATTCACCGGACCCGAAGAGGATTTTGAACCAACATTGCAAAATGACCTCCTGGTGAAACACGTCCTTCTCGGAATGGAATCCCCAGCCGATGAGATCTGCGGTTCTAGCCCAACGTGTCGGTTCGGAGAATAGGAAATGCAATTACCTGGATGAATTGTATTACGCATGATGAGTAGATACTAGACAAAGGAGCCTCATGGCAAATGTCGACCAATAGACAAAGTACCGGCTCGGTTCATCAATTCGAATGCTCTATATTCCTTCTACCACCCTTTATGATTGGATGCTCAAGAAAACTATAGACTGTTTTTGGATTTTGTATGGCTACCGCATGCTATAGGCAAATAACCGCATTCCCTCTATGAATGTCGAGGGTTGCCGTTGCTGTTGGCCAGGGCTTGTCATATATTACGTCTACCCGCCGAAATGTTGCATGATCTAGTGACTTATGTTTGTGTTTGGACGGTGTAACGGTGAAGTAAAGCAATATATCAAAATGAACTATCTCATATAGCCGCTAATTCCAATTTAAGCAGAGGGCTCCGTAACCAGTTTACACATAAGATTCTGCAACCACATACTGTACTACACTTTGGCAAACTCGTTACGCAAATCTTCTTCAACGTTGTTCAAGTACAACCATCCCAGCTGCCCTTCCGGACTAGATCCATCGTCTTCATGCCAAATTTGCTCTGGAGGTAACAATTTCCGTTCCGCTTCGGATAGACGCATACTGTTCATTTTGTTGGTAAGTTCCAGAACTTTGTCGACCCGGCCTTGTCGATAGCTCTGCCAAATCTTCACTGCACTGCAAAGGTCCAATCCAGGTGAGAGTGAGCTGAGCACCACTGCCAAACACAGTGCATCTTCAAATGCTTGGTTGGCTCCTTGACCGGCTGTTGGGGGAATAGCGTGCGCTGCATCACCTGTCATGATTACACGACCAGTATTGGATGACCACTCCTCCATCTTTGGAACAGTGTGAAAGGGCCAGATGGACATGGAGTGTGTCTCTGGCTCACTCGCTTGTCGTTGACCCTGTTGTACGAGCTCTGACCAGTCGTTCATGTCTGCTTGATGTAGCTGAATGAGCTCAGTCTTTTCCTTGAGAAGCATATCCCAGCCTGACCGGTCTTGCAGCGGATACTTGAATTGACGTCCTACAAAGATCTCGTTGCCATCTGCGTTTTGTGGTGCGTAAACGAACGAACCAGCTTTGCCTTGAAGAGATACTGGTAGTGGGAAGCCTTCCGGAAAGTTGAATTTTGACTTGGGTACGGCGAATGTGACGCCAATGAAACCAGAGTATTTTGCAACAATTCCAGGATGGATATACTGTCGGACTTTGGAATGAATGCCGTCTGCGCCGATGAGAACTTCGGCGGTATCCTCAACGGCATCAACAAAAGCGAACTTGACTCCAGTCTCATCTTCAGATATGACTTTGTCAAACTTCTTTCCATATTCTATGGTTATGCCTTGCTCTTCAGTCATTTCGCGCAGAATACGAAGCAAGGTCTTGCGGTAGATGCGAAGCGCGTTGTAGCCATATTTCTGCTCGTGGCCAAAGTAATACGTTCCAAGCTTCTCAGAATGGTCGTCGTCGTTGATGAAAGTCAACGTACTGAAGTTGAACCCCTCTTTCACTATGCGTTGGTATGCCCCAATGCCATCCAATACCCGAAGAGCATTAGGCGAAAGCATGATGGCTCCTCCAAAGTCGTACGTGGGAGGCCGTAGCTCATAGAACTTGGGCTTGATGCCTCGTTGATTGAGAGCTAGTCCTAGAGTGAGACCACCAAGGCCTGCGCCAATAATGGTCACTGTCTTTGGTGGAGCTGTCATGGAAGCCATAAGTAAAGCTGTGTGGGCTCTGAAAAGGGTGGTCTGGGTTGTTGGGTAGTGGGATAAGATCTTAACGATACTGTAACCGATTCGTTTGATTGATAAATCAAGATGGCTTTCTGAACAAGCAGAACTATCATCTTTATAGCTTGGTGTTGGTTCATGTTGATCCTCAACATCTCAGCCTTATTGGGTCTTATCGGCCGATGTAGCTCCTTCGGCCGAGTCCTCGCATCCGACAGATGAGAGCCGAAGCTCACCACTATCTCTTCCAACACGATTTCAGTAGTCTGCACCCCGTAGAGTGTCTGCAAATGCAGCATGCCAGAGCTTTTCCATTTTTCAAATAGTGTGATTGCACTGAACAAGATCTGCATCGTTCCATCAGCTTTCCTGCCCACCATCGCGCTCGAAGTTAGCGTACGCTTCGAAATCCTGTGACCCTGTCGCATTCAACAAATGGTCTGGGCGTCTTGGGAAATAAAGCACTTGGTCACAGACGGGAGTATAAAGTAGACACTGCACTCGATGGAGCTTAGATTTGTGTCATCCAAGTTATAGACACCAAAATGCTAAATTGGTACGTTCGAATTGAACGGCAATGAAGGCAGGCCTGCCACATCCGCAAACAGTTCCAAGTTCCAGTCCCCCAAAGTCGGCTCAAAGTCAAGACTAAAGTCTTGATTCAAAGTTGGATCCATGAAGAAGTCTGACTGAGGTGTATGAAAAGAGTCTGAAGAGCTATATTCCTGCCGTCGGTTCTGGGCATCGCTCTGATGTCGCTCTTTCGACCACGTCATTATCCTGATCACGGCGAAGTGCATGAGCTTTTTTCTGCCATCTTCAAGCCCTGTCTGCTTGGTGAGGTCCGCCGCGCCTGCTAAGACTAGTAATTGCTTCAGTACTGGCCTAAGATCTGGCTTCCGTTTGATGATGGATCGCATAGTATCGTCTATCATTCTCCTGACAGCAGATTTGGGAACATCCAATGCCATTGCTGGGCGGGTTTGCTCAATATCGAAGAGCTGCTTCGAGGCTTTGTCGACGAGATTCATGGCATAGCATGCGCAGTGGGCAGCACGAATCACATCATCGCCGTTTAACGCGTCGAAAACTTTCCAAGCTTTATCGTCGGTTATTGCTTCGAGTTCCGAAAGATGTGGGTCCAAAGTGTCCGAATTTGACATAACGGCCATACAAAAGAACACACATTTTGTTGCTGTAACGGCAAACTCAGTGTTGCTTAGCAGATTAGCCATATCAAAGTACTGGAGGACATAAGTGAACAACAAGATCATCGGTCGACGATAGCACATGTCCATCATTACCGATTGGAAGATCATGGATTGTTCTGATATTGTGTGGAACTTTTGCATCGTTGCTGATCGATAGAGTTCTAATTCTCCCAATAGTTTGTTGACTTCCAAAAAGGATGCTTCGCACTTGGAAACAATATTCAATGCCTGAATGCGCAAAGGCAAAGACTGAGATAAGGCCACTTGAAAAGAGGTCCTTTTTCCGTCTTCTCCATGTGAGATGGGATCGACAGAACTATCATATATGTCTTCTTCCTTGGGAAAATGGCAGGTATAAGTGATGGATTGAAGTAAACTTGGCATACCACAAGACAGAGAAGCTTCAAGATCTAATTCTGCAATAGTGTACCATATGCGACGTCGAAGTTCTGCTTGAAATGGGGACATCTTTGGGTCTAGCTCTTCCGGATCTATTTGCAGGCGTAGAGTGAGAGCCAACCGCACAAGGTCTCCAGTTGCCCTCCATACATCAGTAGAAGGGTATGCCAAAAGCCGTTTTGCTAGAACAAGAAGGCAACTGGTCAAGATCGCATTCGGTTGAGAGCGCTGTTTGGAGCCCAAAGAGGACAACCAGTGGTCCACCATAGAGCAGACCTTAGAAGGATTAGCTGAAAAATCGTTAGGGACATCCGAGTGCTGGTGCTTGTTTATTTGAGCCCCGATAAGTGCCGCTAACGCAAACTGTGGGATGAATGCTGCCCATAGAGAATCATCCATCGCTTGCCGGTTGTCGAGGAATTGATGGTATTTTCGAATGAAAGTCGTCAAATGCAATATCCGATAAGGTCTTTCAAAATATGTATAGTATTGATTCACATACTGATCCAAAGTGTGTCGAGGCACTGCTGCTAGTATAGACATCAGATCGACATCTCCCCGAACTTGAAGGCTCTGTTTCTTTTTTGGAAACATGATTTGCAATTGCGCAAAATCCGCCTTGAAGGTTGGATCATCAAGAGTATGACATGAGTATTGTGCAACCTCTGGAAACTGTTTAAGGAGGTCAGCTAGGTAGAAAACAACTTGGAGAATGCACTTTAAGCAAGATATTAGAAACAATAGTGAAATTGAAGGTGAAGAAAAGGATATAAATCGACGGCATTGTTGAAAGCCCTACCCGTAGGACGCTTACCAAAGCCATAAGGGAGCGAGTATTGTTCAACCCATGATACTGTAGGTAAGATGGCTTCTTGATTTCACCCGAGGAATCCGGTACTGTAGACGCTGTAATTGGCAAAAGATTATCTGCTCGGCGTTGGAAAAGTTTCTCTAGCCTTTGGACTTGTGTGCGGAGTTCAGCTATTTCGCGTGCGCCAGAAGGTACAAGAGCAGATGTAGGAAGCACACCATCCGCTGGACTGGGCTCGCCCGAACGCGACTCCGAGACTCTGGAAGGCGAGACAGCTTCATTGAAAGAGTCCCGTACATTACGACTCGTTTCATCATAACCGCAGCTATCCGCGCGGTGATATTTAACACATTGTGAACACGGTTGTTCTCTGTCGCATTTGAGCTTCTTCGAGCGGCAGTTGAGACATGATTTTACTGGTCGTGGACGCTTTCGAGGAACAAGAGATGCAGAAGACATGGCATGATAAACAGATACAATTATACCACGAGTGTTTCGTTGATTTTGTGACAGTGGAGGAGGTTGGACAAAGAGATGAAGTTGGAGAAGCAGTCGCGTAAAATCATTTTGGCAGGAGAGATGAACATCGACTACCGTTTTTGCTTTTTTTCAGCCTTGTCACGCTCATTGTGTCTATGTCTTCAAAACACATCGTTAGACATACATGCATTGATCAACAAATAAGTAAAATGGAATGGTAGGTTCTCCAAATTGAGAATCCAAAATCCCAATAAAGCTAGATATCTTTTAAAACGAAGCAAAACCAACGATGCTAACACAACTTTGTTCTTAAGCATCGATTATCAAAAATAGCTCCTAATTTCGCCTTTGACATTGAGCTGATACGGAGCAACATGCAGTTTGGTGTTGACATCAAGTGGCCAAACTCTCAGTGTTGACTGCAGGTGCCTAAGGGCGATGAGTAGAGACGAGCATCACGCAGTCACTCGCCACAAACCATAAGACTTTTATCAATTGCCACCACCTTAAGATATCACATGTATGAGCGTACAGAATATGCCCTGAAAACGTCTGAATGGCACAAATTACATTAAATCTCCACACTTGCCCCACAGATTCCCCACGATTTCAATCAATGAACAAGCCCCCTTTGAAGGGCCATGGATGGTTTCTAACTGCATACGAACGTTTCGTGGTATCATTATCCCCAGATCCTATACTAAACTATCACTGCAAGCTCAGATCGTAATATATCTACGTATGATGTCCAAAATAGCGCGATTGCATTGGGCATTAGTCCAACTTTTTTTCAGCAATACTTCTGTTCGTCCGTAACGACCTCATCACGTCAAATATGTATGTCTTGGTTAAGTACCAGAGCTCGACCTGTAAGCTTTTTCAGGAAGGAAATCCAAGTTACTTCAACTCAGAATGTTGCTCTATAGTATATTTGCTACCTTGGTAGCCAACATTGCCATCACTTCAGCAGCTGATCCGCCACCACCACAGCCTCTTCTTCTCTCCGATGCCAAAAAGTTACTGGTTCCAGATTATCCCAAAGAGGAACGCGGCTGGGTCCAAAACAGCGATGGCATGTACTACATCTCAAGTAAGTTTTGGTCCACCACCACCGCGATCCAACCCATCAGCTAACCTCGTCTCCAAGCCAACACGCACAGTAAGCAAACCTCCACATCCCCAGCTAACCAGCTCTCTGACTGCTTCAAGTGCCCGGAATAACCGGCGCGATGATTGACTGGTGGTTTGGCTACGTAACCACCACAGAACAATACATCCCTTGGCACCCCCTCGACCACGTCTACAGCGAATGGTCTGGCCCACACGGTAACTCCACCTACATCAACGGCAATCATCTCGTGTACGAGAAGATTGGCGGCGAACTCCAGAAGCTGCGTATCAACTTCCTCACACCCGCCAAATACTTTGGTGAAGGCTACAAGGGCTTATGGAAGACGGCGAATGTGAGCACGGCGGCGGTTGGCACCGTGAGCTTCTGGGAGGGCAAAGGAAAGGGGGTGGCTGGGTTCCAGGTGGGCCACCTATGTCATTTGATTCATGAGGAGGCGGATGGGATACGGATGAGGAGTCGATTTTGGTTGGGGGATGTTGATGGGTTGCCGTTGGATAAGGAGACAAGAAGTTCGATTGTGCCGATGAATTTGGTTACAGGATTGGGTAAGTTGATTCAGTGGTTTGAATGATGAAGGATCTGCGCTGTATCATGACATGCTGGCGAGCTGGCTTGATGTGATATGGTTGCAGATGGTGAGAGATGGAGTGATGGTGAATTCGAGAGCCTGGGCAGTAATTATATTGTGCTAACAAGATTTCAGTTAAACACGCGACTGAAGAGATGGGCTACTTGAAGGGATTCTTAGCGGACTTGTATCGTAAGGAAAACAAGATTGGACCCAAGAAGAGAGGAGAGAAGGTCATCAAGCCATGGTCACACGATTTTTAGTCATTGTCGAAACGCCGTTGGATACTTGTACGAGATATGATAATGCCCACACGGCGTGTTAGGAGCAGATAGATGAAAAAAACAACGATATCCACTTCAAAGACTTCACATGGTCCATGAAACCCATCCGATGTCGTATCCGAAAGAACTCTCAGCTCACAGCGGCAGCGCTTGCATCATCCAAATCCCTCAGTTTATCACGTTCTGATAAGTCTCTTTGAGGATCTGAATTATTTCCTATCCCTTTATTTCCCAAGCAGCGTCACCGATATGCAATTTTCCGCACATACAATTTGGTTTGCTATAGGCAAGACAATTGTATATGCTCTAGTTGCTAGAAATACGACATCACCCACGTAAGCCTAACCTTGTATGAATATCTGCCAGCACTGACGCTATCTAGAGGTCATTATATACCTCCGCCAGGTTGCCCATTCGGGATGGGAGGCCCAGAAGGAATATACCGAGATCCTCCTAGACCGCTCGCAGGTCCATGTATAGCAAAATCTCGTGAGCACCACAATACAATTTGCGATATGTCTGACCTTTGGCATCATAGTACTATGTAGCAACACCGGAGGCCTGCCATGTTGCGGCACTAATCCGTGCGATGTTGACAAGACTTACCAACCCCGGAACAGATGCTGTGTTGGATCAGGCCGTAAGCAATGGACCACGATCTCACTGCCTCCTAAGTGAGTCAAACAAGGAGTCGGGAAAACGCTGATAGATATTTGAACAGACGCAGTGCAACCAGCCCAAGATTGTTGCGATGACAGAGATAGACGTTCGGTGAACAGCGGAACGCGTACCATATGCTGCATTCGTGGTGGTGGTAGGTATAGTTCTTCATGAACAAATTGGCATACATTGCTGAGCTGGTTTATAGATCCAAATCCCAGCGGCCCAAATGATATCGGTTCTGCAGCTTGCTGCGGCAATGCTAGATCTGGTCCCAATAGCTCTCAGGTGTGCTGCTACCAAGGCGGTGGTGAGTTTGGTGTGTACATGGTATAAAGACAGCGACTAATCTTGTAGAATACGTTAATCCTAGCCAGGCTGGCTACCCGCATATTTGCTGTGATGGTATGTCGCCGATCGGTTTTTTTCCTTTCATAGCATGTCGAGGATGAATAAGGCATTGTCAATAGCTGTTTGCAACGCTGATGGAAGCTCGACAGTTTTCTTATAGATGGGAGATTGCAGTAGCTCTAATGATCATTAGAAAAGAAAAAAGTTAACAAGGCACAGAATTCAGCGCTATGCTCATTTGCATATTCTTATCCACTTCAACATCTTCACATGGCCCGGAAATCTAGCCAATCTCGAATTGAAAAAAATCCCAACTGAGAGTCTCTCTACCTAAATATGACGCGTGAAGAAGCGTGCAGACACTCCCATCATCTGTGCTTTTTGAGAAGCTTGGATTTAAAATCTTTTGGGAGTTGATGTCTTCCATCCTAGCCTTTGCAAGCACCGCCAAAATGCCATTATTAGCCTACGGAATCTGCTTGGCTCTAGGCAAGACATCTGGCTCTGCTCTAACATCTAAGAACTCAACACCACCTTTGTGAAGCCAGCACTGTTTAATCACCTGCATTGCTGACGGCAACGATATAGAAGTCAATATATACCTTTACCTGGCTGTCTATTTGTAATAGGGAGGACCAGAAGGTATATATCGAGATCCTTCCATGCCACCTGCATGTATAGCAAAATCTCGTAAGTCTCAATCTATGCTGGACACTAACAAGCATCTCTAACATTATGGCATCAGAACATCGTCTCGTTGGTGAACAAGCAATCCATCCGTATTGCGGAACTCATCCTTGCGAGAATGACAAATCGATCTATCCTACTCAGAGATGCTGTGTCGGATCAGGCCGTAAGAATATTTCAAACACTTCAAACGCTGATGTTCATAACCACTAACAAGGTATATCATTGAGCAGAACCAGTACAGCCATCCCAAGATTGTTGCGATGACAAATTCAGACATAGCGCGTTGAATGATACAGAAACTATATGTTGTATTCGCGGCGGTGGTGAGTATAGCCCCTGATAGAACAAAAGACATTGTACGGTGCTGACTCTGTTTACTCTGATCATACATCGCATCTATGATATCAACATAGTAGAGAATGCACTTGACCTCTGCTGCGGACATGGTTTTTTCTCCACGGGTCCTGGCGTTAATAGGCAAGTGTGTTGCTACGAAAGCGGTAATGAGTGTGGTTATTTAGGAACATGGTTGAAGAATCATTGGACTGACACTTGTAGACCCTGTTGATCCATTCCAGCCTGCCTTTATTGGTCAAGTTTGCTGCTCTGGCCAGCCGCCCGTGCCTGGTCCTGAAGGTCGAACATATTGTTAATACGAAGGAAGCATTATCAATAGCTGTTTGCTAAAGTGATCAAAGCTCGATATTTTGCTCATACATTGGACATTTTACAGTCCTAGCGATTTGTAGAGGAGATATAAATAAAGCAAAGAATTCAATTCCATGTATGGAGAGCATATTCATATCCACTTCAGAATCTTCACATGGTATAGAAATGTAATGCGGCGTCATACTTTCGGGAATATAATCGGATGAGCATTCCCTTGACATCTCAAGAAGAGTAGAAGAAGAGCAGAAGCTGCTGCCGTGTCCAAGTCCTTAAAAATGATACTCTAGCAATTCATGCGTGGCGCCGAACGAGCACTCTTTTGGTACATTCCCAAGCACTGTCGCCAAAATGCACATATTTGCTCAAATATTCTGTTTCATGTTTAGTATCATTGCTTTTAGCAACCTATTCGTAGCTGCTACTTGTATATTGCCCAGAAACTCGTCATCATCTATGTAAGGTCAACCTCCTACGAACAAACGCCAGTACTGACCCAAGGCCCTCTAGACGCAATTTTATACCGCCGCCGGGTTGTCCATTCGGCGCAGGTGGCGGAGGTATATACCGGGATCCGCCTCCGATGAACTATGGTACATGCATAGCAAAATCTCGTAAGTATCAAAAGCTCAAAACGCAATTTGGCACAACAGACAATCATCACTGACCACTACGCCACAGAGACTTGTAAACTATTCAGCGGTGATAAGTGTTGCGGTGCCAATCCATGTGGACCCGTTCGACTTCTGCCTCTCTCACTTAAGTGCTGTATTGGCTCGGGAAGTAAGCAATGAAACCTGTCTCACTTCTCAAAGAGAGTAACCGCTGACAACATGTTCTTTGCACAGTAATGAAACAGCCAGGGCAGGACTGTTGCGACGATAAACCTACGCGAATAAACGCGAACTTGAAAACATTTTGCTGTGTCCGCGGTGGCGGTGAGTACTCTAATAGTCCATGAATGGTAGCTTTTCACCGGACAGTGCTGAGTCTGTTTGTAGATGCCGACAGCATTTTTAGTGCGGACCCTCTGCCTTCGTCGTGCTGTGGAGGTTATACCTTTCCTCTTAGCAAATACGTGCCAATACCCATATGTTGCTATGAGGCTGGCGGTAAGTGCTGTCGATACATGAGAAGAGTCAGAGATTAACATATATCTCAGAAACCGTTGACTTCTTGAATGCCAACAATAAAGCAGCCAGGCTGTGCTGTTCTGGTCAGCCGCCAGTGGTTTCTTCCGGTATATCGAAATGCGCATGATAGGAGGAATGAAACAGTGCAAATATGGATAGCCATGTCAGCAAAGGTCTATACTGACTGGTTGTTAGGACGTATTTTGGAAAAGAAAAGGTTGGAAATGAAAATTGCGTCCAGTGACGCTTAATATTAGTATATATCAGTCCTGAAGTCCGAGGACGTTCGCTAGAATGTGAGAATGCAAGATGTCTAGCCGACTCTGATAGCACAAACCTTTTCTCCAAGAGCCTATCGACATTATTATTTGATTCATCAACCTCGCATTATTTTCATTCCCATCCTGTCTAAAAGTGTCGTGCATCTATTTTGGTGAAAAGTCATTTCCATTACTGCTTGATCTCGTAAGTACGACGGAACATGTCATCAATGTCGGTGAGATAATAGGTGCCGGGGAAGAGATGTTCGGTGCTTCCTTCGGGCTTGTAGTTCTTCTTCAAGTGTGCCTTTTCACGCAGGTTGCACATCTGGAAATCTGTTAGCCTTTTCCGGTCCACCGATCTCGGACACCTAATGGAGAAACTTCTTACATCATCGTAAACTTGTGGCTCCACAACACGTCGCGCATCAAGTCTCGCAGTAACGTCGAGCTTGCTGACGATATCGGACAAACTGCCTCGAACTTTTAGTGAAAAAAGTGTGCTCGCCAAGCCACTGCCATAGCTGAACATGCCAATTCGCTTGCCCTCGATATCTTCGGCAGCATTGGTGACTAAGCTGCACAAGCTAGAGTAGACGGAAGCACAGTACATGTTACCGCACATGGTTGGTAGCGTGATGCCTGGAACAACCCGTTGCTGATATCTCTTCTTGGCGAGTGCCATGAACGTCTTTTCGATAGACTTGTCCGTGTATGAAGCATCCTTGCTAATTCCTTTGATCGACTCGGGAACATCTGCGAAGATAGGATTGCTGGGATTCGCCAGGTAGTCGTTATATAACAAGCGAGCATATGATTTTGAAACGAGCTTGCATGTTGGGGCGTGGAAGCACATGTAGTCGAATCTGTCAACTGGAGACTCAATCTCCTTGGTTCCATTCACGCCGTTAGTACCATTGGCACCATTGGCAGCCTGCAGTGTCTTTTCTCGTGCATTATAAGCTTCGTAGCATGCATCAACCGCCTCAGTGTAGCATTTCAGGGAGAAGTGCCCATCGACAATTGGGTATTCGGAAGTCAAGTCTGGCTTGTAGAAATCGTACGCGTGAACGATGTAGCTTCCACGTAGACCTGGCTCAAAGGCAATTGGAGCATCGGGACCAATCAGCATGGCAACACATCCAGCTCCTCCAGTGGGTCTGGCGGCGCCCTTCTTGTACAAAGCAATGTCACCAGCAACGACAATTGCGTTGCGGCCATCCCAACCAGAGGACTCAACCCAGGCAACAGAGTTCAAGAGTGCATTTGTTCCGCCATAGCAGGCATTGACAGTGTCGATTCCTTCAATGTTTGTATTTCCTGAGCCTTGAAAGAGCTGCATGAGCACACTCTTGACAGATTTTGACTTGTCAAGCATGGTCTCAGTGCCGACCTCGAGTCTTCCGATTGACTTGGGGTCAATATTGTACTTTCGAAGGAGAGATGAAGTGGTAGTAAGGGCGAGGGAGTAGATATCTATGTAAATGGTCAATATCAAATGTGCTTCAAGTGTTCAGCTGTCAAATTGCCAACCAACCTTCACGATCGTCACAGAAGCTCATTTTGGTCTGGCCAAGACCAATTGTGTATTTTCCGGTGGACACGCCATCAAACTTCTCGAGTTCAGATTGCTCAACGCACTGAAAAGATTAGCGATCTGGTTGTGGGTATGGAGCAGTGGCTCATACTTGGCTGGGAAAGTAGATTTCCATGGCCTTGATGCCAATGTTGGTGGGTCTAGCGGCCATGATTGCGAGTTTCGAGGGTGGCTTTTGATATGAAAGTACTTCAGAGAGTTTCTACACGTTTTATTGTCAGTGAAACATCCAACAATGGCTGAAAGTGGGACAAGTAGCAGATAGCAGCCAAGTTATACAGTGGGGTGGGTTGTCAACAACAGGGGCTGTATGATGCATGAAAGGAAAACAGGAACGAAATATAGAGCGTCACATACCGATTGGGCGAGGTTTATGACTTGGAAAAGGTAGAAAGAGAGAAAAGGGATAGATAATGGGTGGCAGGAGACTATATTTTATCTTTGATCGGGGAATATTGGAAGAGAAATATGGGCTAGACGCGATTGACAGCAACCAGAGGCGGCAAGAGCAACCCACCCACTGTGCAAAATGCTGCAGGGAAAGAGCGATGCGGTGTAGAGCTAATTGAGCCAATCGCAGTCAATCTTGCTGCAGGTCAAGCATCGTTCTTGCCAAACTCCCTGTTCGTTCTTGCAGATTCGGACGGCAGGGTTCAAGCGGGAGCTAGCATAATTACTTGCTTACTGTGTCACTTTCCTCTGCTTGATTAGACCTGTTCTAGCCAAGTTTGGACATTTGCTCTGTCTTACGTGCTTATGTCATGATCTTCTGCATTGACTCCTGGACTCTCCTGCATGCGTCTTGTCTCTTCCTCAATTGATGCCCGGCTTCGGGACTTGTCTACTTGTGGAGTTATCTACTAGGTAGGTATTTCTAGGCTGCATTACAACGCTTGCCTCTTGTATCGTTACCTCATACCGATAGAGTGTACAATCTTGAGATGATTCTGTACTGCGCCACCATCGACGACGACGACCATGTACAAAATCAGGCCATTCTTCCATCATCTAGAGTACTGGCTGCATTCATCGCGCTTTACGGGCCTTTCCGATCTTGATCTACTGTCAATATCATCCGTTACTCGCATTAGCTACCATTGCCAAGACATATCAAACCTGCCATACAATAGCCATCTGCGCCTGAACCTTGCCTTTCCCTCGACATGTCGCACTAAAATGCAGCAAGAGTTGGAATTTCATTGAGATACGATTGAACTTCGATACCCTGTGGTTGCTTTGGTTGATGACAAGCATATCCCCAAGCGCCATCAACAACCTCGCGATGTAGGGACGCTTCGAGTATTCTTGCCTGATCATTCATCGAGAAGAACAGCCATCATGACACACTCGTCAAAGTCGCCGACTACTGCCTAGTCCTCATCTTGTCCTGCCTGGCATCTGCAGTAGGCTTTCGGAGCACAGCACCGACATCAAATATTGAAAGCTCATTGTTGACTCGATTACAGGCTCGAGGCTAGCAACTTCATCAATCAATCAGGAGTACAGGTACCACCAATTCAAGCTTGCTCCAGTCAGGCTTTCTTAGGCTGACTTAGGCATCTTGGGGTAGAGTGTTGAGAGTGATTGACATATGTGCCATGCTCAGGCATTGAAATGAAGTCGGGCCTCAGGAATCTTGGCTCGTATGGCCACTGATAGCACCACATGCTGATTTGCACAGGCTTTGGATGATCCCTATCCAACAATAGCCTTTACATCATGGGCCATTATCTCTCCATATGAGCGGAACCGCATTTCCAGCTGCAGAGGGAAGTTGGGACATACCTCGCTCTCAAATGCTCATTGATATCGATAACAACCATTATGCTGGACATCAAGACAATCAAACAGAATCGAGCGTCACTCGTAGTCTCGACACTTGACCATATTCAATTTTCTACACAGGGTGAGCCAAAGTCATTGGTCAACATGAAAATTTACACTGGACCTCGGAGCAAGATCAAACTTCATAGAGAAAATGGAAAGATACCTTGGATACTTAGGTATATATGGAAGCTGGACGCAGACGAACTCAAGGTGAAAGAAAACCGAAACCACTAATCCAGAACGCTAGGATCTACATCCGGGATTTGTACGTTACCGATTACTCCTTGTCAAAATTACAAGTACAGTGGAGGTAGACATGCCCTATTGCTGTCTTTGGTAGGTTAGCGGGCTTGAACAAGTTCCAGATCATGTTGGCAACAAAGTTTCTCTCATACTCGTCTCCCACATAGACGAAAATCTTTATCAAGAACACCCACAGAAGAGTATTTTATGGAATCCATTTGGATCTGATTCATAGAGTCTTGACACATACGACAGAATCAGGAATAGCGGAACCAATGCGAAAATGCAATCTCAGGTTTGTTCATATCCAGTGACTGGATTCCTGGCGGATTCAGTGCTTTGAACTTGGAGCGACTTCAACAGCATCAATCACAACAAAATGCCGCACCGGAAGCTCAAGACGAATAGATGCTATTCATTTCTGTGTTATGGACTATTGCAAGCGTAAATAATTCAAACATTTATCAAATAGTGTTACCTGTAAACGAAAGTCAGGGCCACAGCACAGGCCATGCTGTTTATCGTATCCATCTCCAGCCAACAGGATCCAAGGATTTAATACTGATTAGATTCATCTTGGCTTACCGGTAGCTATTTTGGACAGATTTTAATCACAGGGATGAAAACACATGGGAACCAATCTGTCGGTGGTCATGTCCAGACGTCAAATCCCCAATGAAGACTAGAAAGAGATCATGGGTGGCTTGCAACATCGTTCCCTGTCAATCAACAATCAAAAGCATCAGTTCCTCGGTGCATTATATTTCAACTGTCCACTAGAGGGATCTGCTCACAAGGTCCTCGCCATGGAAAGGAAGGGCAGGGCCAATTCATATACATATGCATGATTTCTCCCATACCTCTTGCTGCGATGCTAGCCATCTTAGGAAACTTTACAGGGGATATGAACTATCTATGAAACGTGCATTCAATATCCGTTCAGATGTAGCGAGACCATCCTTCCAGCAAAATCAAACTCCACTTGCCATCTATCTTCCCCACACTCTTATCCAAGACCTCACGATCAGACTGATCGATAACCACTGGAACAATCAAATCTGCAATCTCACCACTTGCTCGACATCATTCAAGGACTATTCGATTTTGCATGACGCTTTTATAGACTGGACCTGGAGCACTCCATGTGTGTCTAGCTCCATTAACTTGGTCGCTTGGTAGCGATCGCCACCTAGGGATACAGTTTTGCTGCGAGTCATATTAGAGATCTTAGCAGTGGGAAAGAATTCCAATCGCTAGTATGGATCAACAAAAAGATTCAAGACATGAAATGTCAAATCTACAACCAACCGCGGCAGCGTCGAACGAAGAATCTTCAAGTCGACGAGAATCTACACGGTTCTCACAATCCGATATTCACGTCGCTGATGGCTTCCGTCCTCCTGCTACAAGCAATCCACCGAGAGAGGCCACAAGACCAACTCCGAGTCGCTCATTCTCTACACCTTTTGTTAGCAGTGAACAAAGAAACAGCACGTCCAAGGATGTTGGCATGGCTGTCAGCGATGAATCGATAAGTCCAGTAAGTTTGGACGAACAGCCTTTTGATCCAAATACATCGCGTTTTATCACTCGATCCTCGAGTTCAGCCTCTATCGAAACTACCGGGAGTCCATATCACTCTCGAATATCTCGAATATCATTTTCATACCCCAGAAGGCCGTCAACAGCTACTCCAACCGGCTCAAGACCAGCCCATCCATATGCTCTCTATCAGCAAACAACTTTTGAGGAACCAGAGGATGAAGAGGAAGAAGAAGTAGCCACACCGCCTGTAGGATTTCCAGGAAGATCCGTCAATTTTAGGCGGCGGATAGGACCAGATGGAGAAGAGCTGGACGTGATAGGTCCAGATGGGCATGCTGAACAATTACCTCCATACACAAGATACCCAGAAGCTGGTCCACTACCAGCGAAACAGGCAGCGCAGGCTACACAAGTTGCAAGAGCCGCTCCAGCTATGGAAGAGGGTGAAGCTAGCAGTGTTGCACAAGTTTCTCCATTAATAGGTGCAACAGTGCTTCCACCAGAAGCATCTACCTCGAGTATAAGCTCATCTTCCTCGCATCGACCTTCACAGCCGAGTCCCTTACAAACGTCCTCCACCTTTCTAGCTATGGGACATTCACAACCACAGCCTTCTCCCGTATCTCAAACGCCAACATCCTTAAGACCACCTACTCATACGGACACTAATGAGTCACGAGCGGTTCGAAGTTCTGCATCCTCCTTAGCAGAGGAAAAGAGAAAGAACGCCCCTCCAGAAGGATGGGGTCGAAAGAAAAGTCGCAAAATTCTTTGCGGTACAGTCCCAGTATGGGCCGTAGTACTGTTTGCTGTTCTTTGCGTAATAATAGCAGTTATAGCAGGAGGCGTGATAGGTGGTATGATGAGCAATCAACAGAAAGAGAGAAATAGGCAGTGAGTCCTCCAAATTGTTTTCGAATATATAGATATGTGTATCAATAGCGCTAACACACCATAGTCGCAACTCCGACGAGAACACAGTAACAGTCACGAATCATGGCCCAATGTTTGACGCCGCCCCTATTCCCACGCCAACAGGATTACCACCATTACCCACAGGAACATTCTTCTTTCCCCTTGGCGCACCAGGAGAGCAGGAGCGGAGATGTATTGAGCCCTCGAGGGACTCGACAGCATGGAGTTGTGGTGTCACCAACCAACTTTTACTCATCGATTTTGGAAAGGAGACCAATTCGAGAAATCCAATCGCCAAAATATATCCTGCTCCTCCAGCTGCCGGGATGAACGATAGCATCCTATACGGAGCACAGCCTCCCAAAATCACAACCACCCAAAGACTCGTCTGGGTCAAGGATCTCCGAGACGAAGATCGAGGCCCAGCTCTTCATTTCCAAACGACATACGACAAAATCATAATCATCGAGGGCGACAAATTCCCCTCCCCCGAACTCCATCTTCGCAGCCTAGATCTCAAAGCCCGCAACAAACGAGCCGAATCACCAGTCAAGCGCGACTACAACGGCCCACCCCCATCCATGTCCTCCCATTCCAGTCCCGCCCTCCACCGCTTCGCAGACTCACCGGGCGAACAACCCTGGTACTGCTTCTGGAACCAAACCTTCATCGAAGGCTTCATCTACATCCAACAGCCCATTCCCGGCGCCGAAACCCAAGAATTCACCGCATCTCGCCCCAGCACCGAATCAACCTACCCAACACCCTACCTCTCCGCCTCACCGTCCTCCGCGCCTGACCAAACCAGCCTCTCCTCCTCCATCATGATCCCAGACGCCACACCCTCACCTATGGTGTCCGCCCGCGCCATCCTCGCCCGCACACCCGCTAAACCATCCTCCATAACTCTCCCGCCCACCGTCGCGCCACAACCTGTGCCCGCACCCACCGATCCACCATCCCGCTTCCCCTTCCTCATCAAGATCGAAGAGCGCCGCCTCCCAAACCCCGCCTTCACGCCTTTCTGCCAACGATTCCGGATCCTGCCCAACGGCGTCAGAGAACCACAGACAGATGAGCACGGGAACAAGGTCGTGGAAATCATCAAAGAAGCGCCAGGCGGAAAAACAGACGCCCAAGTGACCGCGGGTGTAGCACAAGGAACGTCAAACCACCAGAAGAAAGGGTATCAAAGCAATGGCGGTGCTGGAAGCGAATATGGGAAAGTGAGGAGGCGGCAGGTGGGAGAGTGGGAGATGGGATATGATGGGAATGTGGTGAGACGGAATGCGGAGCCGAGTAATAGCTGTCATTGTCAATGGGTGAGTCCCTATGGCTAGACAGCAAGTGAAAAGATTATGGCCCGGAGCGGGGCAGAGAGAAAGAGTTTCAGACCGTTGCGACGTTTTGTATGATGTTATGTTTTGCATAGTGGGCGAGAGCCCCTGGTTTGCGCGTTGGGGTGCATTTGTTAGCCATGTATATCCCACAGTGCGTTGGGTTTGGCGTGTTTATTCTAATTTTCGCTTGTATGAGTCTATGGTAGGGGGAAAGATGATAGAGACGAGTTCTGGTTTGGGGATATTTGAGCATTACCAGAGTTGTAGATTAAAGAAAGCTACTCATACACAGGTAGTTTGAAATGCCAAAAAACAGATATAAACATCAACATCAACATCAACTTCTCTTGAGAGGTTTAATGTGACTTCTTGAGACGACTGTAAAGATACGATGGCTTCTAGAACGGTTGATTTCTCCAGGACTCCTGGCTAACGCTATGCTTAATCTCATCGATCAAAATGCTCTCTGAAACTGTCCAACCTCTTGCACTATAATGCTTAGCTCGCAGTCTGCATCAAGCAACCAACCTATGCCGACACTACTCCACCCAAGTCGAATCCAACTTCAATTTAAAGCCATCCATCAAAGCCTTAGCATCCTCATCCGGCGGCCCAATTCGCAACTCCAACTGATCCGCACTATCATCCACCACAGCCAACTTCTCATAAGCCTGGCTATTCAGTCCGACCATACCAACGCCATCGCGCTTCGCCCGCTTGGGTCGCATCTGTATACGCTTTCCAACCGGGTATATATAAGCCGCCTTTTGGCGTTTCGGACCGCGGCCCTTTTCACGCAACGTATCATGCAGCGCCATAGCCACAGTATCATTCCACGCCGATCCATCTTCTGCATCAAACTCCAATTGATGGAACGTCTCGTAAGGCCGCAGCTTTTCGTACCGGAAGAATGGATCTGCGAGTTCCGGATCCTCCTCATCAATGCCTTCGGTGTAGAGATCGGGTGCGTCAGCGTCGGCATCGTATACGTCGAATTTGCGCTTGAGACGCGGGATGACTGCTGTAGTGTCACCCTGTGGGAGGTAGACGGTGAAGTGGACAAGAGGATCTCTTGGTTTGGGATAGCGTGTGGGATCGGCCTCGTTTTTTGCAACGGCGGCTTGATATGTGGCGACCTCTTCATCGGTGTGGGTGGGCATGAAGACGGCGTGGTCGAGGCGTGGATCGTAGTTGCCTATCGAGGGGTTGCCGTTGTATTTTACGACGATGTAGGAGCCCGTATCGCCTAGGGCCGCGAGATCGGGGAGGATGGGGTACGAGTCGAGCACTGTGAGATTCTTCTTGGTGGGATGCTCGGGTTTGTCCCAGGCGCGTCGTTCGGCTGGGCTAATTTCGTTGCCGCGGATGTGTTGCATATCATCTGGTCCAGTGTAGGCATCTTCTGGATATGCGAGATTGAAAGACTTTTCGATCTGGCGCAGCATGGCGGCCGGATCGTTCTTGTTCGCAGCTTTCTCCGGCGCAGGTGGTTTCCGCATCCCCGCTGATCTCGCTGCAGCATTGTTTGATCGCAGTGGATTTGAGACCGTGATATATTCCGTCCGCCGAAGAAAGGAGACACTCTGTTGCGCCGCGGAGGATTTTCCCAACGAAGCAAGCGGCTTCAGCAGTATACGGTCGCGAGGATCTAAAGGCGGTGGACGGTCTGGGAACATAATGGCTGGTTCCGTGTTAGTATTTACTTTAAGAGAGCCGTGTAGGAGAAGACCAACATTTGTCATCTCCATCGAATACGCCTGGCATGCCCACCAGGTCAATGTTCATCCCCAATTCGGCATCGGCCTCAATGTTCAAAGTTTGATCGCGAACAAGACGCGACGCGAAGCTTGCAGAAGTGTATTGGCCACTAGCCAGTCCAGAATTTGCGATCTGTAGGAGTTTTGGCGCGAAGGGCGGAGGAGGAAGCGCATTGGAATATCTGATGCGCGCGATGTAATCCTGGTGGTAACCAGGATTTCTATTACTCGACATTTTGAGATGTGGTTGATGAGCAAGGGTTTGTGGTAGAGAGTTGAAGAAGTAGAGGATGGTATGGAAGAAGTCTTCAAGATGGGGAGGTTAATGAAGTTGTCGCGAGTTGAATGTTGAGAAGGGTCGATATTCTTCACTGCAGACCAGTGCAGAGGTGAATGCCAAGACTTGAAGTAAGCGCGAGCCACCTGTTTCAAGCCACGTTTTCACGCTATAAGGCTGAAACACAAAACCTCAGCCTTGTCTTAGCCGCGATAACGTCAAGTTACACTGCGCGACAATTATATGGCGCTGAAAGCCTTTTGGCATGTACAAAAAAGCTATGACGGTACATGCTCAGAGAAATTGCATATATACGCCATCTCGACCATGAATGTGCCTAGCGCGGAGAGGCAATGGTGGCGTGCATAAGTTCCGTTTTCGAAGCGAATCTGTACTCCAAACTCACGACAGCCAAGATAATAGACTCAGCATTAAACTCTTTGCTGGAACATATTTAAGATACATTTTGTTCCCTATAAGCGGCCGGAGATGTATAACATGTGAACGAATAGAGCCTTGGCATCGGCTGAGAGCTACCGGAGCCATGCGGTTATTGTCTCCCGTCCTCAAAAGTATATAGACCATAACCACTCACATGGGAATTATGGCCAACCCAGCAACAACCTTATAAACCTTCCAATCAATTAGCGGGACTCTAATCAAACAAATCACAAACATGGCCTCCAACGGAAACGGCAGCACAAGCTACCGCCCAACCAAGAAAACCCAACTCGCCCAACAGCAAGTATCCTCACACTCCAAGCCCCAATCCCACCTAACAAAGACATCCAGATATGACGCCCGCGACAACAAACTCCACCTCAACGAAATCCCCATCCCCACCCCCGGCCCAAACCAACTCCTCGTAAAAATCGGCTGTGCCTCCCTCTGCCACTCAGACGTAATGCTCTTCGAGCCCAACGACGCCGGCCTCGTCTTCGCCGACGACCCGGAGCCCATCACCATCGGCCACGAAGGATCCGGGTGGGTCGCCGGCCTAGGCGCAAACGTCACCAACTTCAAAGAAGGGGATGCGGTAGGTTTTTTGCCAGTGTCGGCGTGCTGGGAGTGCGAGAAGTGTAGAAAGGCACATAATTTTTGGTGCGTCAATGGGCCGAAGATGAATGGGTTTGCGAGTCCGGGCTTTTTTCAGGAATATGCGGTTGTTGATGCGCATGCTGCGATGGTGTTGCCGAGTGGGATGGATCCGAGGACGGCGGCGCCGTTGTTTTGTGCGGGGGTTACGAGTTTTCATGGGGTGGATGATTGTGAGTTGAAGCCGGGGCAGTGGATGGCGATTATTGGGACTGGTGGGTTGGGACATTTGGTATGTTTATCCTTAGATGGGTGTGGTGATTGTGATGGGTGATGTGATGCTAACGGTGAAGAAATAGGGCGTACAGTATGCGAAAGCCATGGGATTGAAAGTTATTGGTCTTGACATTTCGGATGCTCAGTTGGAGACTGCGAAACAGTCTGGCGCAGACTATGTCTTCAATTCGATGACGGATAAGGACTATGTTAAGAAGATATTGGAACTTACGGATGGTGGTGTTGATGCTGCGGTTAACTTTACAGCGTCTAAAAAGGTTCGTGCCATGCGTGGAAAACGTGGAGATGCAGCTAATGGTGTACCTAGGCATATGAGGACTCCCCAGCAATTATCAAGTAAGTGGTACAGCAGGCCATCCATGTGTTTATGCTAACGTTTGTTTAGAACCGGAACTGGGCTTCTCATGTTTGTTGGAATTCCAACCCAGCCTGTGGGACTAAATGCTGTAAGTAGCGAACATGGAACTGTTGAGCGGTTGCTGACTATCCTAGCTTGACGTTGCCATGGGTCGATATAGAATTAAAGGTTCTAACAACGGAAGTGAGTATCAAAAATCCTTCACAGATATGGAATATGTGTTGACAATTTTTAGCACCCAACAACCTCAAGCCAGCTATTGAGTTTAGTGCAAAGCACAACATTACACCTCATCTTACACTATTCAAATTGGAAGAATTGCCTAAGATGATCCAAATCATGGTAAGTCATCTTTGGATTATTCTTGTGATACATGAACTGACATGCTTGAAGCACGACAATAAGACTCAAGGGCGACTAGGAGTACAATTTGTATCATAGAATCGAAACAGAACCAAATAGAAAGTATGAACTCTGAACTACCGGGCCATTGATGGTACAAATTGGTAATAACCGAGCCTACAATTGCCAAAAATCAGTAGGGCGATTGTAAGTCTGCAGTGATATGAGATGTATGAAGGACGAAAGACGGGAGTTGATTGTTTTCTTTTGCCTTGCAAACGTCATTGCCTCTCTTTATGCATGAAACGGCATATACGATCCAATGGATAGTGAAGTATTTAGAATGTTCCTAGTACTTGAATGGGAACAGGCCGGGCTAATGGTTAGCTGCGTAGAGTAACAAGGGTGGTCAAACAGCGGTGAGCTTGCTAGAAATTGTTGTGTATGCTGAGATCGCCCTCTAAATCCACCATATCCTTACATTTCTTTGATAAGATAGGATCCCAAGAGTTTCATATTGGCTATATGAATGTTCTGGAAATAGAATTGCTCTAAAGACGGGACCAAAGTTAAACTCCACACTTTAAATCTCCACACATGAAACGACACCGAGGACTTGTATTTCAACGGAGATTTGAGTTGCGCATCGATCATTCTTTGGGCAAAGAGTTTGAAATGGGCATAAGCCTTAAGGTTGATATGATCCTGGCGATATGACGTTCATTAATGCGCAACATGCAGAGCCTGATGGGAAAGATGGCTAACTACTGAGTTGTCAATTGCCTGAAAAGCAGGGTGACGTCACGGGCATTTTGACAGCCGAGGATCCACTCTCGCGTTTCTACTTCGCGGTCTTACTTCTGACCAGTAGTTACCTGTAGCATGCGACCCAACTGGGTAGAGACACGCAAGATCCGTGCCGGACCTACAGCCGTCATCGCGCCGTCAATGCTTCTATGCGGCAGCTTGGTCGATTTGGACACAAGCGCATTCTCCTGTTAGTCTCCTCTAGGGGTCCTGACTGGCGATCAACTTGAAGAGTGCATCGTGGGGTTGGATGCGCGACTTTCTCTAGACTTGAAGTGGTCAGGAAGGGAGAAGAGCGTGGCTAAATAGGGCAGCAGCTTTGACAATTAACCGGTATCGATCCTGAATACTAGGGAAGGAAGGACCCAAGGATAAACCGACACTCAAATTACCGCGAATGCTAGGACTACAGGAGGGTAGACGGTCGCAACTCCCTTTTTGAGAGACAGTATTAAATTGAACATCATCTCCACATCAAAGATCGCGTGGGAGCACATCGTGAATCCGACCTTACATACTTCTTCCTACCTACGATTACATACACCACTATCGACCATCTTACATCTTGCAACTTGCAACTTGCATCTATCTCTTTGAGCTCTCTCATTACCTGAGCCAATTGTAACCATTAGTACTATTACTTTTTCCTCTTTAATGTCCAAGTGTCATACCGCCGCATTCTTGTTTCACCTGCCTCTTTCCTAAAACCAGGCTTCACTAGCTTCTCTTCTACGAGCTTCTTCTTCTTCCTACCCACCCCTCCTAGCGTCTGGCGCAAACCATCTTCGCCCGGTACAGCTCACCATCTCCCTCCGAATCCCTGCTATTCATACTACAAAGAGCTCGCCCACTGTCTTCTGAGTTCTCACCCACTTCTCTCAGTACAGTATTGCGCCCAGCTAGAGACATAAATTTCCCGGATTTCTTTACGAACCAGAAAGTTCGATACAGAGATCCTCCTCTCATAATTTACCAGCGTTAACGACCAGGCAACTAGTGGCGCCACTGTCCCACCCACAACCCGCGAGCATGAATTACTCAAACATGATAGAGGAGAAAAACCTCAAAGTAAGCGCTAATCCAATCGCAACCTAAACCGTTTTGCTGACCATAATACAGAAAACCTTCATTATAGCTACACTTGTATCTACACTGATAGGAACTTTTACAACTGGCATAGGCCTCTACGACCGTATTGGCGAAAAGCGCAAGCAGGGAAAAATCGACAAAGGTCAAAATGTACAACTCAAGGAACTTCAAGCCAAAGTCGACAAAATGGGAAAGGAAGGGCCTGAAAAACCAGCAATAAAGGAACGACCTGAAAGAGGCGAACAAGAGCTTCAGAGATCCCTAGAATATGGTGGACCCATGATCCGCCAGGAATACAATCACGACCTTGCGCGGCTCGGCCCACGCTTCGCTAACGGCGATGGTATGTATAACACGAACAGATATACCCACCAAGCCTTACAACTTATTCTGACATCTTGGCAGCCATAACCCAAAATCAACTCCAAAGCCAAATCATAACCCTCCAAGGCACCGTCATAGGCCTTCTCGAAGACGCCGTTTACACTGGTCGTCTCGATAACATCAACAAACTCTACAACGCCTCCGAATTCGCCCGCGAAGGCAGTCTCAACGCTCTCCGCGGCCAGTACCAGCGCATGCTCCAAGCCGCGCCCGTCCAACGACCCATAGGCCCAGTACGTAGAATATCATCCACGCCCACCATCCGCAGCGATGCCCACAAATCCATCAAAGGAGCACACTCTACCAAAACAACCCGCGCACCATCCAAAGCACCCACCCGCTCCATCACAGAAGTACACGTTGAGAACGATCCTGCACCGCGCGAAGCAGACAAGCCAGACGCCAACAACAGTTTAGTTAAGGAGACAGCTGCTCTTAGTGTAGCAGACCATTCCGGTCCACTGTTCTGTAGGTACGCAGTAGACTTGCAGGAAACATCCATGCCCCTCGAAGCATGCTTCAGCTCCGGCGGATCCGGCGCTTGTCCGCTGTGCGGCACAAAGATAGGAACAGAAGCCGGCCGCGCGTGGAAAATCGACAAGGAAGTTGTGCACGAGCGCGTGCGCACAAAAGACTATGACGATGAAGTCGTGGAAGAGCGAACATTCCTCATCAACAACCGCTTCGTTGTGAAGAGCCACAGGGAGAAGGCGGGCTTTGCGTGCGTGTTGTGCTACAATCATCGTGAGAGAGATACGATTTGCGAGAGCGTGGCGGGATTGGTGAGACATGTGTGGCAGAGGCATGATGTGAGTGAGTTTGAGGCGGAGCCAGATATTAGGGAAGTGTCGATGTTGGAGGAACGGGTGACTCAGAAACGGGACCGGTAGAACTGGAGGAGCACTAGGAAGGTGGATTTTGTATGATTAGTATGATTAATGACTCGACTCCTAAGAATGCACATAGTTCTTTATGCTTCGGCTGCTGTACCATAAGCTTGTACCCGGGATGAGAGAACACCTATTGGGAACGTATTGGGCTGGCTTGAAGAGTGCTGGACGATTTTTCGCCATCGCCGAAGTTATAGCATTGAAAAATCTTCACGATTGATTATAATGCCAAACACGAACATCACGAATGATCCCCTAACCCAGAATCAATTCCTTTCCATGGGTATTTTAACTCGTAAGGCTGAACACAAGGCTGTGATACGCTATCATTGGCGGTGGCGTTTGGTACCCCGTCAAAGCTTAAGACCTTCTTCCCTTGTGATCACCAGCTTCTTTCTTTCTCCTCTTCTAGTTTTCTTCAATTGTCCCTTTTTGTATACTCTACTTCACTCGCTATTACTTCCAAGAGTATGATTATCGGATAACCAATTGGCATCCTTCAAAGCCCCACCGGCGTACAATGACAACACGATACAGGGTTGAGTGTCAGTGACCGCAACTTCCACAATCTATAATGTATATAGTAAAGAGAAACTAACAACAATCAATAGATGCACTCAAAGTACGAGAGGTTTTTCATATTTCATTGTGTGTGATATTTCAGCTAATGCTGTTGTTTGAACTAGTCGCATCGAAGAGACCAATTGGTTAGTACCGGGTTATTCTTTACAAGTGGAGAAACAACATGTGCTAACGAAGTGTAGATAGAATGGATCAAAGTCAGTATATATCGATATAGAACAACTTCAAGGAGACTACGATTTGATACTAAGCTTCACTACGTAGGGATTACTTGCAGTGCCCTTCGTGCTGCATTCGCAGCCAACGGCTGTCTTTGAGCCGCAAAAGGAAACGACTGACCAGATGGCAAATAATGCCCAACGGCGATATCTTGAGATTATGCGTGACGTTGAGGAGCTAATCAACGATCATAGTGAGTCTTCTGTTTCGCGATCAGATCAGATATCTGACTTCTGTGTAGTTCGACATCAAAAGGCTGGAACCGAAGAATATTCCAAACTGAAGCTCCTAGTGCCATCCATAGGCATGTTTTTCACGCCGTTATACCTACATGATGCTTTCATATACCAAGACAGCCAACGATATATCAGCTGGCGTCGCTTCGTGGCGCCCTCATTCAACGACATCCGTCTAGTTCTCAACACTGCCCAAGTCATGAGTCTCATCAGATCAGGACCTCTTGAACTCGTAACCTTCGACGGAGACGTAACTCTTTACGACGATGGAAAGTCCCTAGAACCAGATTCTCCCATGATCCCACGCCTCCTAAACCTACTACGAGATGGCACCAAAATAGGAATCGTCACCGCCGCCGGCTACACCTCAGCGCGCAAATACTACGAGCGTCTCCACGGTCTTCTAGACGCGGTGCAAGACTCTGATCTGCCAGACACACTCAAGGAAAATCTAATTGTACTTGGTGGCGAAAGCAACTATCTTTTCAGATTTTCCGCAGGTGATCCGGATAGACTGAAATATGTGCCTCGGAAAGAATGGTTGCTGGACGAGATGAGATTATGGCAGGAAGATGATATCTCAGCACTATTGGATATTGCGGAGGTGGCTCTCAAAGATTGTATGAAGAACATGAGACTCGACGCACAAATCATCCGCAAAGACCGCGCAGTTGGCATAATCCCAATGCCTCATCACCGCTTTCCCAGAGAAGCACTTGAAGAAACTGTCCTCGTCACGCAGAAAATCCTAGTCAGTCCCCTTTATCCCCCATAAACTCACCACCCATTCCCCATACTTACCACCCCTCACCAGGAAGTATCAGCAGTAGGCCGCCGCATCCCCTTCTGCGCCTTCAACGGCGGCAACGACATATTCGTCGACATTGGCGATAAATCCTGGGGAGTAAAAGCCTGCCAACGCTTTTTCAAGGGCATTAATGGCGGGAAGACATTGCACGTGGGGGATCAGTTTTTGAGTGCTGGGGCGAATGATTTTAAAGCACGGGCGGCGTGTACTACTGCGTGGATTGCGGGGCCGGTGGAGACGGTGTTGTTGTTGGATGAGATTGCGGAGTTGGAGAGGGTTGTTGATAGGAAGAATCGGTAGGGGAGGGAGGGAGGGGGGAAGGGGAGGAGAGGAGAGAAAGGGGAGGAGGGGAGGGGATGGATGGATGGTGGTGTAAGTGAAGAGTAACAAGGCTGAAGGAGCAATACGAGGCTGAAGAGCAATACGAGGCTGAAGGAACAATACAAGGCTGAAGGAGCAATACAAGGCTGAAGGAGCAATACAAGGCTGAAGGAGCAATACAAGGCTAAAGGAGCAATAAGACAACATTGTGAGCTTAAGCCTCAGGGACGGGTCGGTTTCAAATTGCTGGGAGGGGGAAAACCTAAAAGGAGAAGCGAGAAATTCGAACCCTAGATTTTTACCTTGATGGTTAAACTTTGAAATCACTTGAAGAAACTTTAAGATATGGTGAACTAGTTCGTGCGTTATCTGACTTGTTTGCGACGGTCGAGTTTTCCTAAAGTGGCAATTGGTCCGGTTCCATCAGATCAATGCATCATGGTCAAAGCCTCAACAGACACCCCTTAGAACCCCACGAGTCCCTTCTACAACCACTGACATCAACATTGAAGATCATCTCAATAATTCTCCAAACAAGACATAAAATCCTCCTAGAAACGGCGGATACTTCACAGTCTCAAGAGCAAGGGAGATAAGAGCTGCTTAGGAAAATGGATCAGTCTATGATGAAAGCCGCTCTGGCCAAGGTCCCATTGGCCTTGAAAACCGCAGCGGCGCATACTCTAGGATTAACAGAAACCTCATCGAAATGGACTCTCAAACAAGAAGTCTTTGTCACCGTACTTCGATCTTTCCTTCAAGGAGATTCACCAAAGCTATCCTCGCTGCAGCGCGGCACTCTCAAGGACCCTGGCATTAAAGGCAAAAAATGGGTCAGCAAATATACGATACCCAAGCCCTCAGAAGGCGAAAATGGCGTCCGCGAGAAACTATTCGGCGCGATCGAAGCCATGAAGACGGGCAATGAAGAGTACCTAAAGGCAGATTCTATCCCCGTCGAAGTTGAATGGACAGGCTATCAAAAAGATGCCACAGACAAGACCCAAGAGCTTGATATTTCTGAGGCTGAGAAGTACGCAAACATGATGAAAGATATCACCAATGATGTGACCGTCCTCTATCTCCACGGCGGCGCATATTACCTCCTAGACCCAGCCTTCTATCGTGATTCCATGCAAAAGATCGCGCAAATGACCGGCGGACGAACCTATTCCGTCCGCTACAGATTAGCACCCCAGAACCCCTTCCCATCCGCCCTCATGGACGCACTAACAGCCTACCTCTCCCTCCTCTCACCACCGCCCGGCGCACCACACGCCGCAGTCCCAGCCAACAACATTGTCTTCGCAGGCGACTCCGCCGGTGGCAACTTATCTGCCGTCCTCCTCCAACTGATCCTCCAACTCCACCGCATGGCCGGTCCAGGCAAAATCCCCGAAATCGAGTTTGGCGGCAAAATGGTCCCCGTGCCAGTACCAGGCGGCACAGTCCTAATATCTCCCTGGTGCGACATGACCGCCTGCATGGACTCAACAAAACGCTTCCTAAAATACGACTACCTAGTCCACACATGCACGCAATTCGCCTCGCTACCCAGCTGCTCGATATGGCCTGCAAAACCGCCTCGGCTGGATATATACTGTGAAGGCAGCGCGCTGTGCCATCCGCTTGTCTCACCGCTTGCCGCACAAGACTGGACGGGTGCACCGCCAACGATGGTGATTACGGGCGAAGAAGTGCTCGCAGATGAAGCGGCGTCGATAGCATCGTTGATGGCGAAGCAGGGAGTTGTGGTAGAGTGGGAGCAATATGAGGCTATGCCGCATGTATTTGGAATGATGTTTATTGATGAGAACGTTGGCAAGATGTTCTTTGATACATGGGCGCGGTTCTGCAAGGAGGTTGTGGCTGGGAAGGTTGGGACGAGCAAGGGGACGTATGTTACGGCGAAGTTGTTGGAGAGGAAGGCGTTGGATCCGGCGAAGTTGTTGGATGAGTTGGGGGTTAAGCATGAGGATGTGCTAGGACTGATGACCAGGAAACGGGATGCAGCGATGAAAGACTTTGAGGTATATCAGGCGAAGATTAGTGAGAGCGGTACACCGTCGAAGCTATGAAGGGCGGGTTGTGTTCATGGGCATGTATTCGTGTATATTACATATTGGAGAACTTCTTCGTCTCCTACAGTGCTTAGATTATTGTATGGCACTTGGGCAAGCTAGACAGAGAGAAACCTTCTAGACATGCATTTCTTCAAAACATCGTCATGTCTCAGCTCTAGTTCTTGCTAGACTTCTCCTCCGCATGCTTCTCCATGATGTGAGTGGGATTGGACTCGAGGTTGTCCAATGCCTTGTTAGACTCGTTCTCAGCTTTGTCGGTGGTGCCTTGGTTCGGGTTTTTGGCAGGAGGTTCGAGCTGGTCGGGACGCTGGGTCTCTGGGGGAGGAGATTCGCCTCTTTCTGGTGCCATTGTGAATGAAGCTTGAGAAATAGTTAGTTGGTTCTTTTAATGAATGAGGATAGCGGGCGTACTTTGGAAGCTTAAGTTGGTAGTCGTGTATGGAGTTTGATGATTTGGGTCTCTGGTGTGATGTGGTGTAAGTTGAAAGATTGTATGAGGGGTTATATATTGAGCTCTAGATGCTTGTATGAAACGTCATTGTCCCTCTTTGACACCTGACTGATGCGATGTAATCCATCATGGATAGGCAGTGACATCACAGTGGCTCTTTCAGCCTTGTACATCTAATCTTATCTGATGGGACAGGGGTGGACATATCTGGTCTCGGTCTTTCGCCAATTGCGGTCAAACCATGAGAGACAGACCATCCAAAGCCAAGCCGCCAACCCTTTCCAATAGCGACATTGCACCTCTGATAAAGAGGTCATGCCAATTTGTATCGAATGTAGACATCCAGTTACTCTGCTGTACACCGAGTACAGCAAGGCCGACGACCGCTCTCTAGGCAAAGGGGTCCGCTTGACCCAGTGTCCACAATGCCAGCGCTTCGCCGACAAATATGTTGAACATGACTTTGTTGTTCTCTTCATCGATCTGGTGCTGATAAAGCCGCAAGTATGTGCACGCGCGATATGGAAGGTCTCCATGTTAACACGTATCTCAGGTCTACAGACACCTTCTGTTCAACCGGCTTTCGCGTGCAGATGATCGATTTGATGTAAGAACTGTCCACCTACAATTCATACCATAGTACTTATTAGAGTGATAGCCTTCAATTATCCGGCTCGGAACCCTCCTGCTCCTCTTCGACGTATACCTTACCTGGGCTCGCATCGAGAAGACAGGCGCATCTCCAAACTCGCCGCCGCCCACTGGTGCATTGAGCGCATACCCGCTTCTCCTCCAATACCTATTCTTCCTGGTCCACTGTCTACTCGGAACACTATCCTTCCACCTGCCAATACGAGTACTCTGCACGTCACCAAGACTAGGCTGGCTTCGGCGCTTAACCAGCTTACCATATTATAAAGACGCAACTGCACTATCGACAGCTCTATTAGTCAGCTCCTGTACAAAGCTTTTTCCAATATTGCTTATAGTATGGGAATACGATCTACCATCGGCAGCATCGGCAGTGAGCTGGGCAGTGATTGTGAATAATGTGGCGGCGCTGGAGATCTTGATGGACTGTGGATATGGACGAGCTTTAGCATTAGTAATTGTTGGTGCAATTGCGAGGGCGACGGTTGGCTGGAGTATGCTTTCTGCAATTGGTTTACAGGATAGGATATGGAATTTGGGAGACTTGAAGATGAATGGGGTGGTTTCTGATAGTTTATTCGACTCCCTGAAATGGATAGGGAGTTGGAGCTAGCAGATAAGCTGAAGCTAGCAAATATGATACCCTTTGACGCGCTGTATCTCTTCTTTGAGTGCAATCCAATTCTCTTCAATGTCTCATGAGATGTAGTGGTATGAACGACTGGTCTATCATTACATTGCTCCTAACGCCGTGACCTCTGCTCATATCTCAGTCTCCTCTAGACTGAGCCATGTTGCTGCCCTGCTTGACTTATTGTATCTTTCAATCTCGCCACCGATCTCGTCCTTGCGCTATGCCGAATTTTCGACCCGTAGATGATTATTAAGTGGTGTAATAAGAGGATGAAGTTGTGCGAGAAGCGTGATGGCTTGGATTGTCAGTATTCTGTTTCCAAGCTGCTTGTTCAGTTCCACTCACCCCACATGAGATAGCATGCCACTGCAGACATAATCAATCCCGATCTCCATACCCTGTTGCCTTGATGTTAGCCAAAGTCCCCACCACAGCTTATCGTAAAGAACTGGAAATCCATAGACACTCTGAATAGTGCCTTTATCATGAAAATGTATGGTATGCCATGTATAAGGAGCCGGAAGCGCTTACGTCTGGGTATCGCCTTTTGGCGCGAGGAACCATGATGCGACGCTGAAGAGGGCGATGAAGGCAAGGCCGATGAAAATACTCCAACTAGACGGTATCAGTAGATACTATATATCTCAAAGAAGTCAACACATACCCGTTTGCCATGCTGTCTGATAGATCTGAAGTGCAGATGAGGAGCGATGTTGAGCTTCGGAGGTTGCCAAGCATGGAGGTTGAGATTGGAGCTCGCTTCAACCCGCTAAAGCCGGCCTAGCCAGTGGTGTTTCCGCGCTGCCTCAAGCCTTTTTTTTTTTGCTTGACTCGCTCTCCCTTTTGATTATTGCACTTTGTTTTCAACTTCACGGCTTGAGAAAAATAAATTTGATCATGTTAAGACCTGCAATACATCATGTCGCTCTACTACGACGCCGTCGCCGTCATATCGAATGAGGAACGTGTTGGAGGCTCCCTCAAATCTCGAATATATGCCAACAAGTCGTCTAAACACGCGCCTGCTCAAATATATGCTCTTGTCAGTGAGACTACAAAGTGGTCTGCTGTCCTGAAAGAAGTCATAGAAAAAGCTGGAATACTGAAAATCGAGAAGAAGGTTTGACCATGCTCTTTGGGCCTTTTAGTGGTGCTCGATGGCTAATACTCATGAACAGTTGACCGATGTACTTGCTCTCTTGCTTGTCCATGATCTAATTCTCTCCAAAAGAGGAATTGCAGCACCTCAAAGCCACGCCCTTTGCATTGCGGTAAATCGCCACAGATCCCGATTGAACGCAGAATTCACCAAGCTTCGTATTCGCAAGGGATATCCAACCCTGCAGGCATTTCGCCAAAGCATTGATGCATCGAGTTCTGCAAGCTCGTACGATCAAGAAAATGAAATCTACCCTCATCCCCGATGGGTGAGAATCAATACCCTCAAAACCTCCTGGGACAAGCAACTCAAGTCAACTTTTGCAGATTTCGAGGAGACTAATGTACTAGAAAACGTGTTGAAAGCATCGAAGAATCAGAGAATATTCCATGTTGATGCGAACGTCGAAAATCTGATTGCATTACCACCACTTTACGACACGTCGAAAATGGATGCGTATCGCAAGAGCCTGTTGATTCTGCAGGACAAGGCTTCGTGTTTCCCAGCCACATTGCTTGATCCAATGGCGCATGATGGAGACATGATTGATGCATGTGCAGCGCCTGGCAACAAAACTACGCATCTGGCAGCTCTATCCAGTTCGAAAGATATGCCTAGTGGTCAGAAGCATATATTTGCTTTTGAGAGGGACACGAAACGGGCCGAAACTCTGCGTAAAATGGTCGCACAAGCTGGCGCCAATGAACTGGTTACAATTCTGGGGTCAACCGACTTTTTGCAAGTCGTGCCAACTGATGATCAATACAGTCGCACAACAGGTATCCTGCTGGATCCTAGTTGTTCGGGAAGTGGTATCGTTGGTAGAGATGAAGAGCCAGCCTTTCATGTTCCCACCATCCCCGCCCAATCGGCCATCCAGCCCGGACATAAATCCAAGAAAAGAAAACGTTCTCGACAGGTCGAAAAGCAACGTGCAGCTGAATCACCGCCTGTCCAAGAAGAAAGTATCGAAGAAGCTGATGATGAGACCGAAAAACGACTCGAGGCACTGGCAAGCTTTCAATTGAAGCTACTACTCCACGGTATGAAGTTTCCTGATGCACGCCGGATAGTCTATTCCACGTGCAGCATTCACGTTCAAGAAAACGAGGGCGTGGTAATCCAAGCTCTTATGTCTGAAGCTGCACGAAGTAATGGCTGGACCATTTTGCCCCGCATGCAACAACCGCCTGGTTTACAAGCGTGGAGTATAAGAGGCTTGCGTTCAGAATGTGAACAACTGATGGCCAGCCTACCTCACGCTGCAGGTCTCCCTAGTGCGAAGGAGGTTGCCGAAGCATGCATTCGCTGTGAAAAAGGCACGGCGGAAGGTACCATGGGCTTCTTTGTATGTGGGTTTAGTAGAGATCCGCAGTCTGTTACATCTACCGCACTTGATACTGGATTGAACGAAAATATTGACGAATGGGATGGATTCAGCGATTCTGAATGATTAAACTTCTCTTTAGCTTTTGACTTGTAACAACACAATCTTGATGAGTTGGTTTGTACAACATTTTCTACCAAATCTAAGACGAACTAAATAAAGGAAAGAGCCGCTGGTCTTCATCGCCTACTATTGCAATTCCACGAGGACTCCAGTCAGTCACACTGGACGTCGGGTTTCCAAATCTAAGGTCGAATGATACGACGATTATTCCTCCTACTACAATACCTATACAAGCGATCATCGTGAAGTCGTCCTTCATGATTCTTCGACATACCTTATTCTTCCTCGACCCTAATACCTAATCCTACTTCACCATACATCTCTTGTAGCTCTACTCAGCGACCTTGTATCTAGGCCAATCTACCCCGAGAGGTTGCGTTACTACTCTAGTAGGACTCTGCCAAAACATCTAATAATTGTAGTGATGCCCCCTCCCACATCATATGGCGAGAGTCATCTTCAACCCCGATCGGACTCCGTGAACCATGGCTCACCCTCCCCGTGGTATGATCCTTCGAAACCGCCAATTCCAGCCTCAATATTTTCCTTGGTGCTCAATATCGTCAGTATCATGACATTGACCTACTGTCTCCGTGAGTGCTGTCAATCGTCTAGTAAGCCTAGATCCAACTGACCGTGCTAAGACGTCCGCTGGCCCGCCTTCAAAACCGCCAAACAGTTGCCATATATTTCCTGGGTCAATGTTGTTCTCTACGTGGACTCTCTCTTATTCACGACCGCCCAAATGATTACTAATTATGCCTTCGGTCTCAACTATTCATTCAGAGCCTGCCAAGCTGCGGTCATGTTTTGTCAGTTCAAGTCAGCTATGATTCGCGATCGTTATACTGACAACGCTAGGTCTGAGCTTTTACCTGAGTTCAAAGCTGTTGATCTATTTCTACTTCACGGAACGTTCTTTTCTGGTTTGGTCTGATCGCTCGGCAAAGCGATTAAGGAATCCGATGTATATCTTCAATATGACAGGCATCATAGGTATGTTCTTTTCTTGACAACCAGCGGCATACTTCTCTTGATGTGACCCCCATGGTGCTAAAGCACTCGATGGCTCGCATCGTGATAGATTACAGCCACAGTGTCCTTCCGGACCCCAGCTTCGCTTTCTTTTTCTTCAAGCAAGATAATACCACAGTATTACATGGCTTGACTGGCGCAGCGCTTCATCGCTTACACAGCACTATAGTCATGCAATGTAGCGAGATGGGGTTCCAGCACGAATAGTTCATTGCATGTTTCCTGCGCGTGTCAACTTTTACTACCTATACTTTTTCTCTACTGACAGGTTTTAGGTGGTTACATCGTTATAGTCGTGTTTACATTCGTTTTTCGAATCAATCACCTTTCGCTATCTGGTCTGTGTGTGATCGGATTGGAGCGACGAATCTCAATTCCACTAGTCAGCTATGAAATGGTCATCAATGCCTATTTAACATTCCTCTTCCTTTGGCCCCTGCGCAAAGTCTATTCATACAGCTCCCGAAAGAGCTCAAACTCACGACTGAGGCGAATGGCCATGCGATGTATGATTGGCACCAGCATCACATGCGTAAGCACCGGCGCCAATTTAATCGTTCTCACGTGCCTTGACGGCGAGGAGGCATGGCTTTGCTTGATGCTTTGCAACGTTGATAGTAAGCATTCGCACAAGAGAAAACTCATACACGCATAGACTAACTCGTTCCCAAAAGTCATCATTTGTGTTGTTACACTCCATTGGGTCACGTCTTTTGGCCAAGGCAACAAAAGTCCGACGATAGGAAGCGAAATTCGCCCAGCATCTCCTCCGCACACAGAGCCTAAGAAGCGAATTGCCCGACCAGATAGGCGCCCACATGTACCCATTGCGTCTTGGGTAGACCACACGGTAACAACGTCAATATCGCATGCGCAGGTGACCTCTCCGCCTGGCTCGCCTATGAATAGTATCATGGTGCACATGGAGCAAAGCCAGAAGATTGAGCCTTGCAACAATGCCATTGGCGTCAATTCCATCGGAGAAGGTTCCATTGTTGGGTGTGGCAGTTCACATACTCTGGCAGAGAACAAGTTGACCGACTCTGATACAAAAGAAACAGGCTCTTCCCCATCGCCGGGCACGGAAGCAGAAGGCAGAAGTCAAAGAACGCCTAATGCCATGTCAAGACAGCATTTGATAGAGCTGGGGTTACTGCGTCAAACACCGGATTCACCATTTGTTGGGGAGCGAAATGCCCTCAGTCGTTCGGGATCAATAATAGGCCGACCGAAAAGCAAAGGTACTGAGCGGTGAATGAAGTAGACATGATCAGTCATTGGTGAGCTCGTTCTTTCATAGTTTCATAGACGAAAGAAACCTTTGATCCTCATCGTTCTTTGCTTTCAAGTATGGCGTATTGTCTCCAGTGTGTGAGCGCTCATCGCATTTCTACATCTTCGTCGTCCGCGTTCTGCTGTTCGGCAGCAAGTGCTTCGAGCGAGGCGAGCTCATCGACAGTTACTACGCGGCCAAGTGCATCCAAGGCGCCATTGTCGGTCGCCAGACCTTGTCGCTCAACAGCTCGTTTCGACTGTGCTTCAACGTAAGCTCGGCGTTGTCGCGCTGTTTCGCTCTCAGAGGCTGCTTGATCGGTAGTAGTTGCCAATTGGCTTAGTTGAGGCCGTAGGTCAGCCAATAGCTCTCGAAGGGCTGGCAGCTGTGAAATAGCGAATGATAGGTTGGTTTCTAGTGGACCAGCAGACGTAGGTCGATGTTCCACGACAGAGCCGACATGAAGATGTTCTGATGCGGCACCACTGGTGAGAAAGGCAAATGGACCTGGTTGGGAGTGTCCGTCAATACCAAGGCTGGTAAGTGATTTAAGACTAGAAATAATAGCGTTGTTCCGCGCTATGGTATCCCGTAGCGCTGATCGCAACTTCTTAGTTTCTCGGAGCTTTTGTCTCAAAAGAGATATATCCTCTGGCTTCAGACTCTGCGGTGTTGAATGTTGCGGTATGTTCTATCCAACTGTTAGCTTAGCAATATAAATGTTAAGTAAATGCTTTACTTCATAATGAGCCAGTCGCAACCACGGCACTAGATCATCTGGAATTTGAATGATGCTTCGGAATGCGACGATCTCAAATTTGTCGAAGTTGCGGTCAATGTTGGTTTGTAGTAGGGTTTCAAGTTTGTTGATGCCGTCGCGCAATTCACCTTCTGCGTCCGCAAACACAGGCTTGTTGTTCTCGTCTTTTTCAATAGCTCGTTTTTCTGCTCGAGCTTTCTCGGCGAAGCCAATGTCTGACGGATTTGCAGCCAGGACTCCTTTCTCAGCAGCATCAATTGCTCGGTTCGACAGGTCGTTCACTGTGTCAATGATCTCGTCAATCAGTGCCAGTGGGGTATATTCAAGATGCTCAGTGAGCAGAGCAGTTTTGGCTGATGTAGTGGCCATTCTTTTGTGCTGTGGTCTACTTCCGCACGTCAGGTCATGGACATATTGACATTGAACATAATTACTGGGTCATAAGTGGATTGCGGTTGAATGTGTAGCGCGTCAAATTCCATAACTCACGCGATGAGGCCGCCCAAGGCTCCAAGCTAAAAGGAGCACTAGCTTACTTTCTTGCTTAGCTAAGTCATGAGTAACGAGCTGCTAAACCCTGCAGCGGTAAGGAAGCTCTACCTCCGGAGCGCGACATCAAATCCAGAATTAGAATGCATCAAGATAACTCCAACCTTCCCTTCATTAGACATATTCTTCTCCCATTGCCGCCAACTGGATCGCAAGGCACTTCGTTGACTTCCCGAGCTTCTAGCAGACCATATTCGATTACATCCTCCGTCTGGTCACGTTCAAAACCTCCTTCTCCGTCCTCTGCCTCCCTAGACCGGCATCTACTTCTCCTTCGCGCAATTGTGGCCTGGATCTGAGCATCTTTGATACCGTCTAAGAATGGTCGCAATACCTGCTACTCCCGAGTACGCTCTTCTTATTATTCCTCACGGTGTTGCCTGTCAAATTGTTATTGACACATTTCTTTAGGCTCTACGAGGAGGACATTCACACCGCTATAGATGCGCGAACGGAAACTCTCCAGGCACTTCGAGAGCTTGGGCCTCCTGATCTTGTCCATTTGACAAAGACTCCAGTCAAAGGCGCACCAAAATGGGTACAGAAAATCGCATCATCTTCGCGACACAAGTGCTGATCAGTCGATTATTTAGCAAGGAATATACCACCACGTTACTGGTATTGACGCTTCTTCCTCAGCCAGTCTTGCTGCATACATCAATACCCTGACGTACAACGCGAATGATAAGACTACTAAGGTCACGTCTGGAGCTTACTGGTAAGAGCTCTGCCGAGAGCGAAGTCAAAGATTAACAGTCGTAGTTGTTATAATGCCTTCTCCCGCCTTGACATGCGCGTCCAGGTTCAGATCCCCGGCACTGTGGAGAGCTATTGTATAGACGAACGTGGAGAAAAACGAGAAGCGACCGATGAGCTCTGGCTTGAAACATATCTTTGTGGCGTGCTCAGAGCGTTTTCCTACGCAGACGACGGTTCTGGGGACACCATCAAGAAGATTGTCGGCGTGAGACGATTCAACCCCATTACTAGCACGGACGCGGAGCATAGATTCTTTGAGGCCGCAGAGCGTCTCTTCTTCAACGGCTGGCAACTAGGCTCGGATCCCGAAATACAAGTGCCGAACCTCGTCTCAAATCATCTCACAACCGGCCTGCTGCATTATATCAACACAACCGGACGTTACACTTCTGGCATCAATCTATTCGAAAAGCTTAGATCGAAGGATCCAGAAATATCGTCACTCCTTGCTCGAGTGTACATTGCAGCTGATGAGGAAGTCAAAGCCGTACAGCTTTTGCACGAAGCAATTGAAGATCTACCAATGGACTACTCCTTACTTGACTGTCAAGCCGAATTCCTCAATCGCAAGGGCCGCCCTGATCTAGCAGTTGAGATTGCGAAGCGCGCTGTTGTGTCTGCACCCAGTGAATTCGGTACATGGGCAAGATTGGCCGAGATTTATGTCAGCCTAGAACGATGGGATCTCGCTCTGCTAACACTCAATTCATGTCCAATGTTTACGTGGCAAGATAAGGATGCGCCACGCATGCCTGAACCGCTACGTTTCTCGCTTCCTATCATGGACGAGTCTCAATGCGATGAGATTGATGACCGATCAGCGTCCGAACCATTTGGAGGCGCTGTTGACCCCGGGCTTAGGAAGCTTCACGCAGCAAGCTTCAAAGGTACTTTCCTCAAAGCATACATGCTACTCACAGATATCACAACCAAGATCGGATGGGACCAGCTATTGAAGATCAGAAGTCAGGTTTTTGTCATGGAAGAAGAATACCGCAACGAAAAGCAAAGTATACACACCTCACACAGCCGAAATCCCAGCACAACCGCTCTCCGCGGCCCTTCACCTGAGCCGAAATCCCAAACCAACGGTGCAGGCCATAAATCCGAAAGCGACAGCGACGATGAAGACTTTCATGCCGATGAAAAGACTCTCCACGAAGCCGCTGAACACCAAGCTGACAAGGCTGTTGAAGAACCTCCAGCATCCAAAGACGCGGGTACTACTGTTCTTGGCCCTGACGGTACCGTTCCCGACCCTGTGCAGCCCAGTCGCCTACAAAACAAACGGCTATGTGAGCGCTGGCTAGACAACCTCTTCATGGTGCTATATGAGGATCTACGCGTATATACCATCTGGCGCACTGAAGCAGCACAGTACCGCCAACAACAGATCATGTACAAGAAGTCAGCCGAAGAGTGGGAAATCTTAGGCCAACTTGCAGAGCGACTACATCACTTTGAGGATGCGGTGGAGGCATGGCAGGCCTGTCTACAGATTCGATTCAGTCCCAACGCACTGAGAGGTGTGTTAAAGATGTATGAGAAGACTGGAGATGTGAGGATGATAATAGGCGCGGTTATTCGACTCATTTGTTGGCAATATCGTTGGTATTCAGAGGTAAGCAGAAAAAATGTCTTGAAGATGGTACAGCGACTAACAAAACCTAGTTCTCACCGTCCCTTATATTCACGGTTAGAAAGCTCATTGAGGATGAAGGCGCAGTCAAAGTACGAAATATGGTACAGGCGACGACACTACCGCAAAAAGTCCGTGATTTAACTCATCAATACGCGAGTCTCTGTGATGCCTTTCATTCCTCGGGCACAGAGGGTTAGGCGTCAATTGAGCGATCAGATACCACTATGTAGTTGTAATTCAGCATTCCAGCGAGTTGTGCAATATTTCCGCATCATCGCAATATCAACATTGTCAGGTTCGCCTCGCATCATCATTGCTGCCGAGAGTTTGAGTATGGAACTGATTTTTATTCCACAAAAGCTAGCAAAGCCCACGCCTATCAGTATGCCGTGATTTTGATCAGAACTCCACTGTCAGAGAAGTTCGAGCCTTCAAAAGCCCAAAGCTTCCCAAACAACAAAATGACACACCCAGCCTGCCCAGGAAACCCTTCCAACCAACACCGCAATTTAACGGTACGATTTTTGGTATCTTGCGCGCGCACCTGGACCACCAAACTTCTTTGGCTCACACCGACGGTTATCGGCGACAAGAAGCGTACGGTCGAACTGCACGAGCGCAGTCTTGAGCTGGTTCTTGGCGTGCTCGTCAACGTACTTTTGGTAGTACGCGATGATGGACTTGGCAATGGCTTGACGGACGGCGTAGATTTGCGATGTATGTCCACCACCGGTTACGCGCACGCGGATATCGACTTGGGCTATTTTCCCGACATGTTAGTGAATGCTATCTCGAAAGTATGTCCGCCAGTATAATGGGCGTGTGTGGGGTTCGTACCGAATTTGTCAAGACCGAGGAGGAGGACGGGTTCGTAGACTTTGAATCGTAGGATCTCGGGTTGGACGAGGGAGAGAGGTTTTCCGTTGACCTTGATGAGACCTTTGCCGGCTTTGCAGTGTGCGACGGCTAGAAAATATATTATTAGTGGTAGTTCGTGGGCTAGATTCGGTGGGTTGGTCTTGCGTACCAGTGGCGGTCTTCTTCTTGCCGAACTGTGCGCTGTTAGTACTCAAATTGTTGGGGATTGGAAGAGTTGCATACGCATTGAACGCTCTGGACGGTCGACATGTTGGCTGATGGTCGATCGAAAGAGTTGGAGTGGATTTAATGCGGGCGGATTCAATTGTGCAAGCGATGATGTTGGGAATTGAGGAAAATTGGTGTGTGAGGGTCCTTTCTTACTAAGACGCGGTCTGTGCGCGTGCACGGGCCATATCTCGAAGTCCGTCATCTCGACTATGATTTTCAACATTTATCGCAAAGGTAAGCTTACAGCCACCAACATTTCAAGTCCTTCAATATAAAATTCTACAAGCTGGCCATGACCAGGATATGGTTCAGCTGCTTGGTTTTGGCTCGAATGGCTCTGGCCAACTTGGAATAGGTCACCAAGACGATGTCTCAAGCCCAACAACCGCACGTCTTGAGCTAAAGCACCATCAGAGCATCAAGAAAATTGTCGCTGGTGGCAAACATACTCTTGTACTTTCGGATGATGGAGTACTGCTTCGCGCTGGCTCGCAAACACCTGGTTGTCGCTTTGTAAACTTCGGAAATATCAACAATGAACCTATTCAAAAGCACGACTGTTCTACCTTGACGTCTGAAAATGGCACTGGTCTTCTTCGTTACATAGACTGTGCAGCCACTTGGGAAGGATCAGTTGGCGTTCTTGAAGATGGGACTGTTGAATCTTCTGGAGTTGGCCGCAAAGGAGAACTCGGACTTGGAATAGGCGTAACCACAGCCAATGATGCAAAAGTCATACCCAGTTTTCCTCCAGACGGGACAATCGTCGTCGATATCTCCGCAAGCATGAGTCACGTAGTAGCTATTCTCTCCAATGGTCACGTCTATGGATGGGGGGCAGGCCGAAAAGGTCAACTCGGTGTACCAGGGATATTTTGGAAACCACGGCGAATCACAGAAGTGCAGTTTCGAGCAACAAGAGCAGTGTGTGGTAAGGATTTTACATTCATTGTAGGCGATCCTCAGCATGGAGAACATATGATTCTTGGCTCAGACAAGTGGTTTGTGATTACGAACAAGCCCTCCGTCCTTCCTCCTTGGAAGGACATTGGCGCTAGCTGGGGATCTATTTATGTTCTTCTCGAGACTGGTGAAGTCCTATCATGGGGCCGAAACGATCATAAACAGCTCTGTCCACCTGGCTTTCCTCCAGTGGCTAAAGTCGCTGTTGGTAGTGAACATGCTATATGCTTAACAGAGTCAGGCAAAGTTATTGCTTGGGGCTGGGGTGAGCATGGCAATTGCGGTCCGATTCCTACAGACTTTGGGCATGATTCGCCCGGTTTTGAGATAAAGTATGCTGGAAAAGTTATGCTGCTTGGAGCTGGGTGTGCAACCAGCTGGATGGTTGTATCCAATTTGGTGCCATGAGTAATCACCATAGGCGTGGGATCTGGAAAAGTAAGTAAGTGTCATGGTAGCATTGCCCTGAGAAACTCACATCGGACAGTCTTTGAGTGGGTGAAAGAGATATGGAAGCTTCTTGGGACTCGTCTGGTCCAGTTTCTGGAACCTCTTCTTTACGCTTCGTGGCCGCCGCGGCAGCCCTGGCCTCCTGTTCACGTATCTGCCGGGAGAACAGCGATTCCTAGAACGATCAGTAAAGGCACAACAAGTTTTGTGAGAACGCTCTCAAGACATACCGTTTCCTCGCTCGCGTCCCAGCCAAGAGACTCTTCTGCATTGTCATAAGACGGAGGGTCCCAATTACGATCATCATTCTCCATGGGTACGAACAGTGGCTCGTCTTGATTATCTCGAGAGGTTTCCGCTGATCTGTCGGGCGCTGATGGCCTTCGTTTGCCCAGGGTTTTTGTGTTACGTCTACCCGATGGTGCTGGAGGAGGCGGCATGACTTTCGCTCGCGAAGGGGGCGGTTTCGATGCCCGTTCACTTTCACTTCTATGTCTGGTAGCTGCTCCTACTGGAGCGGGTTGGATTGTTGTTCCACGATATTCCCCTGCGGTCGTGAGTGTGAATTGGCAGTTCATGGAGCCTTTGTTATAGGCAAATTGGAGTGGTCGACCTGGGCTGGTGTAGTATGCATGAAGAACTGTATCTATGGATTCGGCATGGAGTACGACGGCTCGGAAGTCTTTGACGCTCACCACGATATGAAGCTGTTCTTGGACGCTGAGCTTTTCGAAATCACCTCCGTTTAGGATGACTGTAGTTTTCAGCGGCATCTTGAGTATCTCTGCATTTGTTAGCAAGCTGATTCTGTGATTATTGACTGGTAACACACCATTCTTCGCAGAGACTACCTTGGCTGTGAAGCTCAAGAATGTCATCTTTCCTTCTTCATAGAAAATGTCAAGCTGCTCGACCTTTTGGCTGAAATAGGCCAGATTCTCTTTCAAAAACCCAGCTCTGATGGCCCATTTGTTTTCTGCAAGGTCTCGATCAAAAAGCGCCTGCATGATTTCCGCAGATTCGTATGTGAGACGGAAGGTTTTGATCACACCTGAACGCCGTGAGCTGAGGAATACTAAGATTTATTTCTTTCGTACCATTTGAGCATATGTTTCGTGCTATCATTCTGCATTTTGCTTCATCGTCATCCTCTTGAAAGGAAACTTCGCATCTCTCCGTAATGTTGCTGGATTTTGCGTCATTATTCCGAGACTTGAACACTGAGAGTAGTGCCTAACACTATCAGCATTCTGCATCCTACGAATAATTTCTCCTTACCTTGTTTGACATGCAACAAGTAAATCTACTGTCTAGATGCCCACCTTCAGCTTCAAACTCATACGCACTGAAGAAAGGTGTGTCCAAAGCAACAGCAGCGTGGGCTGACTTCGACAAGTTTAGAGCACTAAATGTAAGCTGCGGATTTCCTCGTTTTAGCTATGTTCCGAGATAAAATAAGGGGATAAACTTACGGAATCATCTTTGGCTTCTAATGAGACGGTATCGCTGAAACGTGCCAGACAGAGCAACGCGCCGTGGATGCTCGCCGATGCCTCGGGCGTGAGCGTGAATTTCAAGGTAACCATGATGGCGGTGATCCCCAAGCGATGTTGATTCCTAGCTCTTCAATGGCCCTTCCGCAGCATGTTATTTCTATGGACGCGAGGTTTGACAACAGATGCGATTTGAGTGAGAATGATGATTGTTGGGTAAGCAGTTGACATATGGCTTAACGCGTTGAGCGCTCAGACTCGTTGAGATTCAAGACAGTTTTGACTCTCATCTATCATGGATATCGGGATAACGCGTGATGGACTTGAAATTCCAGGATTTGGACAAGTCGATGATGGAGCAAGGTTGGTGGGGAGGTTCGAGATCATTTTTGAGCATGAAAGCCTGCAAAACAAGCTCCCGTGAATGAACAGAATGAATACTTTCAGGGTCGAATAGTCATCTTCGAGCAGAAACTCTTACGTTGCGCAACTGTTCCTCGTGCTCTTATCGCTTCATTCAAATTACTTGCTCCAAGAGTCCAATCATTCATCTAAAGCAAGGTGCTCGTATGGACTATCTGCAGCGGCTCAAACAGAGTCGCATCTTTGATACATAATGTAGCGGTACGTTATACTCCAACATTTCAACACTTCAATTATTCTGGTCCAGGACTCTAAGCAATTGCCTTGTCACACAATATTTCCAAAAGCTAATCTTCAAATAATCCGAGTCAGTAATACTCCCAGCTAATAGAGCCTGCCCACAGCTTGTGTTCCATTTCCTGGCTCGACCTCCACTTCCTATCTATTGCGATAGCTACCATCTGCGTAAAATTGCTGGTTTTCCATCAAATTTGCTGGGCGTTCCGGCGCCTTTTCGTCATGAAGTACCATGGGAGGGACCGTAGTTGATGGGAGCGCGCCGTCGACATGCTTTTATACCTTATAGCAAGCCATCGGCTGCTGAAGACAAGGGGACTAGCAGTACGCCAAAGTGTATTTTGCTGGTAGATGTCATCAACATCGTCGACCACGTCTTTCAATGTCTCAAGATTTACAAATTGAAAACTGGAGGTTGCCTGCTGGTACCTGGCAACTAGACCGTTGCGAAGTTTGCTGCTTCAGCCTGCGGCTGAATGTAAGGAAGCCGGTCAGACATTTCCAAGTCTAAACAAAACTCGGGATCGGCACGAAATAATGATTTGATTTTCAAATGTCTTCTAAAGATGTGAAGTATATTGACGATAACAACTAACAAGAGTCCAAGACAGGAGCCTGAGGAGAAAAAGATATTTGTCTTGGCACTAAGTGATAGTCGCGCGCCTAGTGGCGGAACTCGCGGTTGTAACTTCCCCCAGTGAATTAATTTTTTCTGCACCTTCTCCTTCTAAATCTCAGCACAACACCACTCACCACAAACCTTCTTCCCAACCCTTCCTCCTTCAAACTCTTCATCACATCATCTACCTTTTCCATCTACGGTTTCATCAACACTCTGACTGGACGCGCCCTTGTTATCACAAAGGCCCTTCCTACTCGCACTCACTCACTGAAACCCTGACTCTTATCTCCACGCGAACCATCATGTCTTACGGCGGTGGTGGTTATGGCGGTGGTCGCTCTCGCGGCGGCGGCTATGGTGGCGGCGGTGACTCCAACGGTTATTCCAACGGGTACGTCTTATATTTTGTTGATTTTTCCTGGGTTGGCGCTGGCTAGCAATTGGGCACCAAGCGACCAGGCGCACATTATTGCCTTGACTCTTTTATTCACGTCCAACGATACTGACTTTTCTAGTGGCGGCTATGGTGGTAGCAACGGATACTCTGGCGGCGGTGGCTACGGCGGTGGTGGTGGAGGATATGGCGGCGGCGGCGGAGGCTTTGGAGGTGGTGACAAAATGTCCCAGCTCGGCTCCGGCCTAAAGACACAACAATGGGGTATGTTTTCATCGATGTCTCCAAGCGCAGTATCACTAATAGATCTAGACCTCAACACCATGCCGAAATTCGAAAAGTCCTTCTACAAAGAGGACCCCGCAGTCACAGCTCGCTCTTCCGCTGAAGTCGACGCCTTTCGCAAGGAGATGCAAATGACTGTTCACGGAACAAATATCCCCAAGCCTGTCACAACATTCGATGAGGCAGGATTTCCAAACTACGTTATGAGCGAGGTCAAGGCCCAAGGCTTTGCCAAACCAACCGCCATTCAGGCCCAGGGCTGGCCTATGGCTCTTTCTGGTAGAGACGTCGTCGGTATTGCCGAGACTGGTTCCGGAAAAACGCTCACATACTGTCTGCCTGCAATTGTTCACATCAACGCCCAGCCACTGCTTTCGCCTGGTGATGGACCTATTGTTCTCATTCTTGCTCCAACTCGTGAACTTGCTGTTCAAATTCAACAGGAAATCAACAAGTTTGGCAAGTCGTCTAGAATTCGTAACACGTGTGTCTATGGCGGCGTTCCCAAGGGTCCACAGATTCGGGATCTCTCTCGTGGTGTTGAAGTCTGCATTGCCACTCCTGGTCGTCTGATTGATATGCTTGAAGCGGGAAAGACTAACCTTCGTCGTGTCACTTATCTCTGCTTAGATGAAGCTGATCGTATGTTGGACATGGGTTTCGAGCCACAGATCCGCAAAATCATTGGACAGATTCGCCCAGACCGACAGACTTGCATGTGGTCTGCGACCTGGCCAAAGGAAGTTCGTCAACTTGCCTCCGATTTCCAGGAGGACTTCATTCAAGTCAACATTGGCTCCTTGGATCTTTCTGCTAACCATCGCATTACTCAAATTGTCGAGGTCGTATCTGAGATGGAGAAGCGCGACAAAATGATCAAGCATCTCGAGAAAATCATGGAGGACAAGAAAAACAAGATCTTGATCTTTACAGGTACCAAACGTGTTGCAGATGAAATCACCCGATTCCTTCGCCAAGATGGATGGCCAGCACTCTGTAAGTCATTTATAGATTTTGCAAAAGCTCTCACTAACTTCCCTTCAGCTATCCATGGCGACAAAGCACAGAACGAACGAGATTGGGTTCTTGCCGAATTCAAGGCCGGCAAAAGCCCCATCATGGTTGCTACCGACGTAGCTTCCCGTGGCATTGGTATGATTAACAAGACACCGCTCCCCTTCCCCTCCCATTCCATTCCTCTCAAGCATAACTTATTACGCAACTCACAGACATCACACTTGTCACCGCGCGTGATCTGATACGTATTCTGCTTTCTGACTCAAGTGCGCATTTGTTTGCTATCTTCATGACCAAGTCCAGGGCTTTTCTCTTCATTTACTTTATGTCTTCTGGACACTGGCTTTGAGGCCAAAGTATCTTCCTCATTTCGATCTTACAATCGAGAAACGAGGACTAGGTTTGCAGTTATTCACGCAGCGTCTGCTCGAAGGATATCTCGCTGAAGAAGATTAACGTAGCCTTTCCTGGACTTTCCGGCATGACTATCGTAGCGCACAGAGTACCCAGATGCAATTCGGATCATGCGATCATCAAGTGGATGGATCGCGTTATCCCCTCGTGACACATGAATACTAACTTTTGCTCCAAGACGTTCGTGATATCTCTCATGTGTTCAACTATGACTATCCAAACAATTCAGAGGACTATGTCCATCGTATTGGTCGTACTGGTCGAGCTGGTGCCTATGGTACTGCCATCACGCTCTTCACTACTGAGAGTAAGTTCTATGTCAAACCGGCTTCAGATTATGCGCTAACAACATCTAGACGCAAAGCAGGCTCGCGATCTCGTTCAGGTTCTTCAAGAATCCAAGCAACAAGTTGACCCTCGTCTCTACGAGATGACTCGCTTCGGTGGTGGAGGCGGCGGTGGTCGTGGTCGTGGCGGATGGCGCGGTGGCCGCGGAGGTGGTGGAGGTAAGTTTTCCCTCGAAGCTCAATATGTCTCTCAGTTTTCTGACGATGTATAGGATACTCGGGTTCTAACAATGCCCCTCTAGGCCGAAACAGCAGATGGTAAACTCGCATTACCCTGCATCTCTCACAAAAATCAGTACCCCTATAGATCGGCGTTCCGGTGTCTCAAAAGAAATTGATAGACTTGTGTAAGTAGCTTGGTATAGCCGTCGACCTGACGATGAAGCCTACTTGGTTTCAAAAGTCCTTCTTTCATCACGGTAAGTTGGACGTGTTACTGTCATGGTCGAAGGCGTAGCTACTTTGTTTTGCTCGTTTATGGCACGATGGTGCGTTGCGGCTTGTGGAATCGGAAGATAGATTTTGCTTTTCAATTTTGTATCATAGGCGTTTTGTTGCCTTCTAGATAGCAGTCAATGCATTGCATGAGGTTCAAATAATGATTATTCTCCAAATGTTTAGCTGCCGTAGCTCCTCGAAGCAGACCAAGAAACCTTGACTGTTCAACGGCCCAGAAGCCACGCTCTATAAAGCTTAAATTTCCATCCACTGGCTGAGCAGCTGAAATATCCATCCATAATCCCTGACGCAAGGTAGAATTTTTCGACCCTTCCACTGTTTGTGGCCATCCGTCTCCAACAATTCCAGTTTCTTTGTTTCCTTGGCATCCTGAAAGATCATCGGAGAAACGTTTCCTGAAAAACTCCTACGCGGTTCCGCGACTCATCAATGATCTTGTATTTGAATTTTAAGAAAAGATCAGCCTTCGTTTTCAGACTGGCTCTAAATGACACGATCAGAAACCTAATGTTGGCGGTGAATGACCAAGAAACTGTCCCAGGACTCCCAGCAGCTGGGAACGCTTCTAGCCTTGTAAAAAAGTTCTAGCACACATATTTGTGCATGTCCATATACATTAGTGTACGAACGCTACCTAGGAAAGTTTAGCTAGTATACTGTACCGGTAGTGACCGTCGAAGCATGCTTCTCGGTAGGCTTTAGCTCGTGGTTCAAGGTTATTGCATGCACATGAGCACATCAGTTGCAGAATCTCATCCCGTTGAACCGTTGAATGGACCAAGAATATCTCGATATTGATGAGTAGAAGGTGGCCTCCTTACAATCGTATTCTGTGGGGGAAACGGACATGTAAAGAAGGCGCCGCACCTTCATGCTCTTCGTGCCATTTTGCGCAGGCTGACAGGTCATTGGGTAAAGCTTTCATGGGCCGTCCTGAGATGTCTTTTGAAGTAAAGACTTGGTGCATACATGTCAAGCAGGTGCTGTACATGTGAAGACAACAGAACCCCACATGCGGCCAGGAGTCGGACCAGGCGAGCTTGATCTGCCAAAAAGTTCTGCTTGCAGGTTTCCATCCATCGTTACATGGCGGGCTATTCTATTGGAGCAAGTCAGAAGGGCGGGAGGTTGGCAAACCTGGAGTAAGGGCGTTCACCAGATGCAGCATCAGATGGAAAGATAATCGATAAGACTGGATGCAGCAAAGGCAGCCGACGTGGCGGTGTCCTTTCATTGCCCCACAGACGTGCAATATGCCGAGTATCCGGAAATAGGGAGTTGATGGGGAATAAGACCAGAAGAGACACTTTCAAGGTCATGAACTCATATCCTTGGCGATTTTCCCATAGGAGGCCGGTTGGGAAGTGAAATAATTAGAGTTAACAATATACTGGAGGTGTCAGACCTTCTCTCGCTGTCGCGATGCCATATCGTACTATCGAAAGTTGAAACTTAACAGCAGGATTGTTGTCCCTTTCGTGGTCATGTTCTAGACTGCAAGACGCCACGAGAGTTACTCGCCTGTTGGCAGGAAAATCCTATCACGGCCGAAAGAGTCTGTTGTAAGGCGTCATTGTACCAGCCAATTGAATTCCAGGTGGGCAAAAGGAATTTGGAGGGCACTAGGTTACTCCCTGTATAAAGTGGCTGAAAGAGCACGGCAAGTGGCCAGGAAATCGAACAGAGACCCCCGTAGATATCGATTTGTAAATTGATGTGGGAGGACTTGGTCCTTGCTGAGGATCTGGAGATTCTGCATTTGGAAGTGGGCCCGCTTTTTGGGCTGCTGCCCAGTGCATAGGAGGGACTGAGGGTGGTGATAGAAGAATGAACGAGGCAGAACTTTGGAAATCGTCAGGCAAAAAACGGAAAGATATTAGAGGGCTTCGGCGGACACGTAAGCAGATACTTCTCATGTTCTTGGCAGCAACATTCGGGAGATTGACATGTACCGCTTTGGGGTATAATTTTCTTCTCCGCCAGATGACCAGCGCATGGCGCATTGGACCTTCTTCTCGTGGGGTTGTAAACTCAAATTTAGTCCATTTATCAACTGCCGACATAATCCGATCTTTTGATAATTGCGTCGGCGGCATCTGCGGTGGTTGTTGTAATTGTGCACGCATAAGACAACCGCTTGATTTTGCATTTCGGGTTTCGCTCTCTTTTGCTATGATATCAATACTCCTTGCCCACTCCTGAATCGCTTTCGCTGTCTGCGTTTAACCGAGCAAGGCTGGGCATGCCGTGATATCGATAGGCGGTCTGGCGGTGGAGGAACAGCTGTGACCAACACAATCAACGCCATCGCCGAAGCCCATCATGTCAAATGGCAAAGTTGAAAGACAAAGTGTTCTGACCATGCCAATCTTGGAAGACATTGGAATCCAGATCACCCAACTCGGAAGACTGGGAAGAAAATGCCTAACCGGAAAGCGCCTGTACCTGACAGATGCAGAACACTTTGGTACTGGCTTTTGCCCGTCGCACACAGCTGGAAGTCTGGCCTGTCGTTGAGCTTGAAATGCTCCTGTTTCTTGCCTCTACTCCGTAGCTGAGTCGATTGTTGATGTCACAGAACTGTCATCGCTGGGAGGAGTTGGAAAAGTATGGGCAGGCGGAGGCCCACACATGTGCAGGACAGAGCGCCATTGGACGATCGTATGCACCAAAAACAGTTCAGTTGGAACTTTAACTGTCAAAGTGGGTGGACTGGCAGTGATTGGAGGCCAATGGCGGAATGGCTGCCATCGGGAGTGGCCTCCAATCGGAAAAGTCAGCGAGTCAAGAAGCTAAGACGCTTGGTCGCTTTCCAAGTCAATCCTGTGAGGGGCTGCGTCGTCAATGGGTAGGGGGCGGTTTCTTTCTGCAAAGGGGGTGTCATTTTTGGATGCGCCTTGTACCGTGCTGTATTGCTCTCCAGGATTATCTTGCTTCCAACGCGGGCTTTCTCGCGGCTAGTTCGGAGTCCGGATAATCATTGCTACAGTGTGTCTGTGTTGAGTTTTTGATGAGCTGTGGCTACGGCTTCGACGGCGAGGCCACGCGATAGCCATCTTGCTCTGTCCTTGCTTGAGCAAAATGCAAATCACGCCACTTGGATGAGCTCATTTGTTTGTTCCATAGAGTTGTTTGTGGAAGGTGGTCGTTTCGCGGCTTTCGCCAAAGTTGCCCTCTCGCGTATTCAGCAGCTGCTTGCAAGCAAATAATGACGAGTCAGCGAGGGTTTGCTGCCTCCGCGACAAGCAAGCGAGGGGCTTGTTCCTCTCCGCCCTCGTCTACGCCTTTGATGATGGCCAAAGGAGGCGATGGTAGGCGCAGTTGTGCCGTCTGGATGACTTGACTGAGCATTAATTGGTGGTGTACCCGTATTTTACAAGCCAATTGCGCTCTCACCTCAACAGCCCTCGCCAAAAAGTCATTGGTAACTGATCCGCGCAAATAAAGGAGTGGCGGGTAGTATGATCTGTGGTAACACAAGATCGAGAGGCATCTGGTGGTGACCTGTCAGATATTGGGAGCAGTTGGTCATCCTCGAGGCCGGGGCTTTGGGCAGATGTACCTAGTAAATCCTTCGGAAGGATTGGATGGTGAGGTTAGTATCAGACTTAGTGGTTTGTAGTCTCGTTCGCGACAAGGCCATTCCAACCGAAATCAGACGTCGCCGATTTTTAGCTCCAACGCCAATGAGTTTAATGCAACGACAACTCTCTTTCAGCCTGGTGGTCAATAAAATCGTCCTACAGTGTTTAACTTCATTCCTTTGGCGGATTTTGGTCACCATGGATTTGGATCCATTATCACTCTGAGATACTTTCGCAAAAAATTGCCTGATCAGATGCCTACCGACTCTCGCATTCGCAGGCTCAGCCAGGTACATCAATACTCGCCGAAAATGCCCAAGATCCACGGAATTGTATGCCAACGACAAGGTCCAGCCTGATCAGCCATTTTGAGGAACATGCTCGCCCGTGATTTCTTACCCGTGCCTGACATTCCTCTTATGATTCAAGGCCTCTCCCAGGACGAACGGTCGTTTGAGGGATCTTGTCATAAAATATTCCGACCTTCATATTACAACTCGTGGAATCTTCCACCGTGCACCGAGAAAATTGTTTCCAAACGATCGCCCGGCATGGACAAGGCCAGTACGGGGAAGCCGTTTATACCTTGAAAGCTCTCTACATGTATCCCACGAGTATCCCAGGAATATTGCAGGGGCCGCGTCACTGATAGTCCCTGCTTGCAGCAAACTCCCAGCTCTTTTGGAATCTTCTCTCCAGTTTAGGAAGTTCTATCAGATTGCGATTCATCGTGACAGCCTGGAAGCTCAAGGGTCCAAGCGAGAATAGCTTGCGAGCCACTCCTTTGGGACTGCGCGAAAAGCTTCTGCTGGCCATAAGAACATCGTTAGGACCAGCATCTAGACAGTGCATGATCCATTGGATTACAGCTTGTTATATCTCTCTCTGGAATCTTTTGTGCATCGGATTTGACAACGCGGCCTCATACTATCACACTCGAGCTGCCTCGAATCAGGTTGCGAAAAACCTCGATGGCCATCATACATGCCTTCTCAGCCGTTTGATAATTTTGCTTTCACAATTATCATTTGTGTTCTCAACTTGGGAGCTTCGATGGTAGAGCTTTCCTCATAGATCCAAAATTTACCTTTCAACACAGTCATCTGTCATTTCTCATATCATCAGCCATGAAATCCTGCTCGCTCTAAGGGGTTATGTGTCAAAATCGAGTAAAATGCCAAAGCAACTTCGGGAGTCTTGGTTGAAGATTGGTACTGACACCGTCACATGCCAAAATAATAGGCAGTTGCCAATACTGCACACGCGCGATGCATGGCGAAATCATTGAGGCTGAAGATATCTCCACCAGCGGGAGCTAATTTGCGCTCGAAAGTGTTCATCGACGGGAGCTAAGTTGCTAATAATTGACCAAATTTGATGGAACCAATGCCTCGATCGTCTGGGCCTTTCTCGGTCCCAATTAGATAAAAAAATGACAACTATCTGTATCCTTTTCCAAAAACCTGTGTATAAGTTTTCAAGGTAAAAAAGAGTGAGAAATGGGTGGTTGCGCTGATGATAGTCAACCTTTTTAGATTGGTCATACGTCCCACCCGGGTTTCAACCAGATATAACGACAACTTCTCTTTGAAATGATCACATTTCTCTACATTATTGAAAGCTAAGGTAATTAGATCTTTGCATCATAATCTTCAGTATAGATGAGTCGAATCGCCAACGAAGCCTATGATTTGGACATATCGGAATCTAGGTAGGGAACTGTCGGATGGTAACCGTCATCCGATAGCGATGTTGAACAAAAATAAAGAATCATGCTAGAGTTGTCTCAAGTGGTCAGGTTGCAGATATTTGCCTCGTGAATCAGTAAAGACTGGTAGGAAAAATTAGAACAATACATAGAACCGTCAATAATGATACCTGATGACCCACGAGCAAAGACAGTATCGCTTTACGGTCCGAGTGTTGACGCATGCAGGGAGTATTTTGAAATCTTTTCGAACATAAAAAGTCAATAGTTGGTATCGTTTGGCAAGTCTATGGTTCATGGTACTCGATCATATGTCTTTACCATGAAGGCTCTATGAGTGACTCGTAGAAGTTTGTTTCATGGTTGATGGAGTTACAAACAAGCTACACCATTTATACTCGTGGCGGATACTCCCTACATACTAGTAGCTGTATGTGTCCGACGATTCACGGGGTGCTGGGAAAAGGAAAGGGAAAGTTGGTTGCAGATCTGCCGTCAAAATTGGCTGAAATTAATATTTGTTTTGCACACAGCGATGGCAGTGTAAATGTGGTTATTACCTCCAGTACTTTGTAAGAGAAGACCATTGAGATTTTAAAACGAGAGCGAGCATCATATCCTTTGGCGGATACGGGATAATTTACCAAATGACCATTGAGTAAACTCCCTAATAACGACATATTGCCCCACTACAACCCTTGTATTATTGCCTCTCTGCGCCTGCCACTCGAGCCTCTGGATTGGAAGCTGCAATTGGTCAGGCCAGCTCAGTTGAGAAGGAGCTAAGCAGGCTTTTGCAGGGCCAGGCTGCCCAGGCTCCCTCGCACCTGCCTGGTCTGAGCGCATTGTGACGCTAAGACTTTGACGCCTGCCAAATCTTGCCATGTCTCTCACCGCGCTTTCCCTTCTCCATCTTTTTCTATACCGCGCTTGCCCTCTCCCTCTATGACCTTGACAACCTCCAGGCTGCTAAAACTTTAGCTTACCATTCTCCAACCCCGTCACCGAACTTTCTTCAACCGCGCTACCATTTTCAAATTCACACTATCACCACTTCAGCCATCGTAGGCTTCTACTCCCCTTCTAGAGTCATTCGATTCCAGTACTATCTTCTTGGCATCCAACACTGGGCACCTCTATCCACGACACCAGCACTCCTCGCCTTTTTGCTGAGCAGTCTGACACCAATTTTTTGCCCCAGAGAGTACTAGTTCTACAAGCTCAAGTACACTCGCTATAGGACCTATTAAGCAACACTACCGTCGACCTTACGGTAGGGTTGATTTTTCCCAAGGACTTGAGCTTTGAGATATATCGGAAGAACATTCTTGCGCTCTACCAGTACCACGCAAATCTGTAAAGATAAATATTGGACTCGCTTATAATCTGTCGAGTGCAGTCTTGAACTTGGAGCTTCCTGAAAACCGAAGCTAAACTCTCACACCCTGCCTCTTCAAATTGTCATGCCCAGAGCCCAGACTAGCTTCTTCTATCTGCCATTATTTGGCAATTGTAACTTGTCAAAGTTCACCTGCAATCCAGCCTCAATCTTCTGAGGCTTGTGGTTATCTTACACCTCAACGAGACTAGCACTTTATCGTCACTTCTCCATTCCCCACTGCACTACCAGTCTACCACCACTCGTCCTTCCTCCAACAAGACATCGCCAATCGCCATCCACTTGTTGCCGACGCCCGACTGTCACTACTACCAAAAAAACATCCCGTACTATCACCTTCTTGGAGTTAGGCTCATCACCACACCGAACCTCTCGTCGTCCTCTTTGTGCCGTGCGGCCTTGCCCCAGCAGAAGGGTAGCCGGACTCGTTCATCACCCGGACTCGTTCATCACCCGGGCCTAAATTCTATCTTTGCGCATCGCCTTGCCTACCTGCCACCGCTGCGTGCCCTGGTCCCCAAGGCTCACCCCCCAAGGTTTCTTTTCAAGGCGATTCTCTGTGAATGCAGATTTCGAGTTGCGATTCCAAGGTCTACCACTACGTTTCCAACCGTGCTCTGTGCATTCACCTTCTCCGGTCCTGACCTCCATTGAAATTTGACCCAACTTTCAAGCACAAATCTGCCACCAGCCCTCCTTCCTACAGCCACGGCCCCCCCTGCTCTTGGATTCGCCCCCTCCTAGTTCACTTGGTCGCCCTCTCTCAAGAAGCACTGAAGCACGGAACCTTGTTAAAGCTTCTTAGTCTTTAGGTCTGAGCCTGCTCCACTGGTCACCTCTTTGGTTCGTCCAAAACTTGAACCCGCTTTAGTTCTTAGACCTGGTCCCGCTTCTGCTGCACTTGTTCTTGGTAGACCAGCGATCGATCCCCTTAAACTACTTTTAACTCTAGCACGCCGGTGGCTCTTCTGCTGCTTCAGCCTAACCCCCTCTGTTCCTGGACCCGCCCAATCTCGGTACTCTCTACTTCATTGATCCTACAGCCTTACTGGCCGTACTTGGTTCTTCGGTTAACCCTCCCAGCTCATGTCCTCGAGCTTGACCCCATCAGGACCCGTGAATCCAAAAAGTCCACTGTCGCCTGGCCAAAAGCTTGCTCCTCGCCTGCAGAACGGCGGATTGCCACAAATGGACGGTCGCCAGTCAGACTACCAGCAACAAGGTTCGAACGCGCATAACCAAGATACGATGGGCACCGAAACTGATTCCCCTCCAGCGGAGCATCCAGCTGCTCAACAGTATCCTCAGGGACAAGACCATCGCGCTCCTCAATCATTCGACAACCTGCCGCCTCAATCTGCGCGTTCAGGTTCGTTCCCCGAATACATTCAACCTCAGCGGCAGCAGCAGTACCCGCAGGGTCAAGGACCACCATCAGGTGGTTTGGCCCAACCAGCAAGTCCGTCTATGCCTTTGTCAAACAGCGCGGCCAACAGCCATACTCCAGACAACATGAAATCTAACCAAGATATGCCAATAGATCCCTCCATTGCAGCTAGCCCAACCTATCCTGCCCATCCGCCCTACTCTCCATACTCTCCGGAACAGATGCAGCACTACGCAGGCGCTCCTGGCGTCTATGCTCGACCTGAATGGGCCCATGGCCATTATCAGGCCGGTCCACCGATTCCTCACTATGGTCAACCTCATTCTTCTGGCCCTCCTTCAGCGGGGCTTGTGTCGCCTGTACATCGTCCTCCGGTAGGCCCCAAATCGTAGAAAGTCAATGGGGCGACTAACATTTATGTTTCATAGGGCGCGCATCCACTCTCGACCGTCTACTCGTTTGTCCCAATTCCCGGCGCACAACAGCATAAGCGACCAAGACGACGCTATGAAGAAATCGAGCGCATGTACAAATGTGGTTGGCAGGGATGTGAAAAGGCGTACGGTACTCTCAATCACCTGAACGCTCACGTTACTATGCAATCTCATGGCGCAAAACGTACTCCCGAAGGTAAGTCTAATATGCGATATTTCCTTTTTCTATCCCGATGCGCTGCAGCAAGTTGGCAAATTGCGGAACCAGAGTCTGATACATGAATTTCTGCAATTTCGGAGAAATTTTCATATGATCAAGTTCTACATATTTCGCGTTTGTTTGGGTCTGGCGTGAGACGCGAGGTGGAAGCTACTTGAGTCGCGACACCAATTTGGACACGGGAGCTAAACTAGGGAAATACTACCCTAGTCTAGCAATTTAGGGAACCTCCCAAATGGGTTAAATTACTAGTCTTTATGCTAACCTGTATTTCCTAGAATTCAAAGAAATTCGAAAAGAATGGAAACAGAAGAAGAAGGAGGAGGAACAACTTAGAAAGTCGGAGGAGGATAGACAGCGACAGGCGCAGGAAGGCCGACCTGGAGAGGGTTCGTATCATCACCCACCATCTAACAGTGGTCATATTCGAACATCTGCAGGTCCCCAAGTCGGAGGTTCTGGACATCAGTTGCCGCCGATCGCTTATGCCGCAAACCACTCTGCTGCTGGCTACGGTGCTCCAAGCCCTGCACTCGTTGACGGAAGTATTGCACCGTAAGTCTATCTTTTCTATTTTGTTAACCACCAGTACTAAGCAACAAATGCAGTAGCTACCCGAGCTCTCCATACCCACCGACAACCAACAACATCTACCCTCAACGTCGTGAACCTCCCCAATCCTGTTATATTGGCGCGTGCTAACTATATATCAGAAAACGGTCAGAACTATCACAACTGAACGCAATTGAGGCGTCATCATGATGTCAATCCGTCCCACTCGCACATACATTGCTTTATTGCTTTGAAAGCAGTCTGTTTTCAAACAATTATATTCGCATTCTTTCACTGGCTTCAAAATCCTCGAGTTTATCAATTCTTTGCTGCATTTCGGCGGTGGGTGGCTGCTCTCTTTTTACCATGACGAAAACACGAATACCAGTGCTCCAAAGCTCTGCTTTCATCCTATGGATCGAATGCGTCAATCGAAGGAGGATCTATTAGATTGGCAGGCGATGAAAGTACGACTTCCGTTTCATTGAGTCAAGGATACCATCTTTACGGCCGTCAAATTGATACACGATTTTCTCTTAATCATGTCGACCGGAGAAGGAAGATACCACTTGTTTTTCTTAGTTTTCTTTTCTCATTCAATTACTCATGATGTTTGCTATATTTCTATATTTCGGATCTCTCCTTTCCTTGTGTCTTCCAATCATCTCTCTTTGGAGCCGTCTGACTAGATACCTTTTGCATTCGTTCGGCGTGGTTGATGGGGTGGCGGGCACGTATCTTTTATGGTACCAGCTTCGAAGCATTGAAATGTGTTTTCTCCCAGTACAGGACACGACAGGCCTGATGGGCAGCATGGGATGGTGGTTCTGATTCTTCTTGCATTGTACCATAGCCGGTAAATCTTCCAAGCACCAAGATGCATTTCGGATGCCCTTTTTACAACCAATTTTACACCGACCATGGTGAAATCTGCGTCATCCACGGACATTGGAAAGACGATTGCTTCGGATGGCTTCGTATGGCTGTTCCTGCTACAGTGTGAGGACTTTGGTGCTACAAGTCATTTGCGTAATACTATATTGCGCCCTTTATGGTTTGCGATTGCTTGCATCGGCTCCAATTACTTGTGTTCAGAGACAACTGTGCGCAGGTAACGACATTGAGCAATTGCAGGCGCGTAATTGGCCGTCAGCGCAACTGCCAGAGGTATCGCCACGGTTTGAGGCAGGGTTTGAAATTTGATTTGTCCGAGTCTGATGCAAGGTTACACAAGCGAATGCGAACTCCTGCTCGTTCCCGATATTTGGTGCTGCTTTGCCGGCAAAGCTGGATCAACTGATGGGTGAGTCAAACGCATTGAGGGCCCATCAAATGTCTTCTCCCATAACCCATTGAGCACCCTTCAAATTTGACATTGCCGTTCGTGCTCCCTCGGATTGTCATCAGCTCGCTCGCCTTCTAATGCACGAAACTATAGCATCAGGTTGAACGAGGGGAGCCGTGTTTCCAGTGCTGGCGAAGGATATATCGTTTTCTTGCTGTGAAGCGCATGCCGTATCCATAAGGTGCAACTTGATGGCGCATGTCAAGAGAAACAGACGAGAACGGCCTGTTGCGTCAGCAGCTCAACTATCGTGGTCACGTTCTCCTTTTTTAGCCTTTAAAATATGCAAAGAGTTTTCTTTTCCAAAATATGCATGTTCGCCCGCCCAGTTCACCGTGCCACAAAAAAAGAACGAACCGGTCTTTCATCAGCAAGTCAGTTTGTGTGACAATTGTCTGATCAAGCCACTGGTTTCGCAGCAACGACTTTTCTCAGTCAAACGCCCGACCAACGGGGCGATGCGGCAAGTTGCCATTTGTGTGATTCGGTTGCGTGCAGATACATCATCCAAGAGGCCGTGATGAACTGATCCCAACCTGGCGGCACCGTCTGCGCGGTACGAACCTATGGCCCGGGCGTTTCTATCAGGCTCTGTGTGGTGAGAGACATGGTTTGGCGCATTGAGGAGTTGGCGTTTCGATGAGGTACTGCGCCTCGGATGCAGACAATGGTTGGACAATGGGACTGTGGTTGTGTGAGTGAGGAATCTGTGTGATTGAGGGTTGGGGACTTTTTTTCTGTGTGACGGGGCAATGGTCGTCAATTGCTTTTTATATCAAGTCCTTTTGCAAGGCCCCCCAGATATATGGTACAGGCATGATACTGGAGTGAAGTTGGCTGGACATACTATGAATGGTGGGGACTTCTGTTGTTGGGTCTTTAAATGTAGTCGCATGCGCCAGTCGAAGTTCAAGACAGCGCGATACTCTAGTACTACTCCACAACAAGTATCTTACAGGAACCGTTCGTGGAAACGGACTGCTGGAACGCTCCGTCCCATCAATTAGTAGGTATATTTAGGTCGCACCGAAATAGCCAAGTTGGTGGAGAAGTAGGCGTCGTCGCCGGACATTTGGCCTGAAATGTGCAATGTACTAACTGCCGGTGCTAACGTTAGCAGTATATCTAGAGTGATGCCTCTCCACACCACCACCAGGCCAGGAACCGATACTGTACCTACTTCCTACTATCCTAGAATATGCAGGTTCTCGGGCTGGCCCGCTGTCAGTCGGCGAAATAGTCTAGTGCTTGGTGGTTTGACCCTTGCCCAAGATCGCATAGCTGTTTGACCAACAAGAGGCCTTGCTATGGTGGTACAAGCCCATTCCTGAATAGTATACCTTACCATACATAGTACACTTCCCAATCTTCTCTCAGCCTCTCGCAGCTGCGTCCCTCTCGGCTCAATGCTCAATCGAAGCCCTCCCACGCCTTCTAGCCTGGTGCAACTCTGCATTTCCTGCAGCTGCCAGCAACAGACACCTGCCTGCCCTTATTTGACCCCCCCAAACTACTCTTGCTTGCTGGCGCGAACGAGCGCCATGGATCGTCCCGCTCGTCTAAAAAGCCTGTCTAGTCGCTGATCTAGCACCGCTTGAACCCGCATCGCTTCTTTTCCTCGTGCTAAGAAGAACAAGGCAAACGTGGAATCAGATGGGAAAAAAAGGCAACCTGATTCTCACCACGGATCCTGTCATGTGGGATTATTGTTATTTTGTTTAAAAAGTACATTACACGGTTCCCTCCATAGTGTGCCATGCGTCTGGGGCCATGGATGCTCGACATACGATACCCTTTTCTGGTGGCATTTGCCAACTTCACCTCTCCACATCTTGCTCGCCTTGCCTTTCACAATCATTTCTTCACGATAATGTATTTCATGTATGGCTGAGGCGTGATCATTGTCGACATTGACGAGCCCACTTTTCCATTTTCTAGGACGATTATGAGGGCGCTGGGGCGAAAGAGAAAACTAGAGATTGGAATGAGAAAACTAGCCTTGAAGCCAATTGCAACGGACTGAACCCCTCAATGATTCGACATTTTGGACCCGGTGATTGCGAGTAGCGGTGTTTACTAATTCTGTCGCGCTGAAATAGCTCGAATCCTTCGTTCACATCTCTTGCGCTATATAATTTGGCTAGGCTGACTAGCCTCGCTTATGAACTGCGGCCAATTCTCGATGATCTGTAGAGTGTTGGCGCCCTATTTTGACATTATCATTGCTGGCTGAGAAAACATGAAACTGCATTAGTGATTGTTACGAGCTGTATACCCGCATGTCGCATATCGAACCAGGCATGTAGTTGATGGGTGTCTGGCTACATTGGCCTTTTGAAGTTGCGGAGATCCAAAAAGGTCCGAGATTGGTCCGTGCGCAGCCGTACATTTTTTTCCAGAATTGACCTCCCATTGCAACTAGCATGATTGACGATAATCTGAGTTGATGACATTTATCGGCAGTCCGACCCTGTATGCTGCAACAAATACCTCGCCTTTGGCTTCGACGCCTCGCAGTCCCCCGCGAAAGCTATCGATCCCTCTATACCGAATTCCGCACGGCCAGAGTCAACACCGCCCCTGATCACCTAGAGCCACAGAGCTCTCGAAGGACGAACGATTCGAGAGGAGTCACGAAAGACGAAAAGGATGATAACGCCCCGGATAAGGATGGAATCACGCCTGCCCACTGGCGGCATGCGAAGAAGGAGATAGTCTGGTTGCAGGCGGATGAGAAGAGTTTCGCTGAGCGCATTGAACAGCTTCTAGCGGAAGGAAAGGAGTCATTCGCCTACGCTCTGGTACAATTGCAAAGCAAGGATAAAGATGCGGCTGTAATAGGTTGGAATCTACTCATCAAGCATCGCATGGAATATGCTATTCCGAACCATGCACAAGCAAGAAGATATTTCAATGATGTTAGTCAATCATCGCCTGAGATTGCCATCTTTTCCTAACATGTACGCAATAGATGAAAAAGCGAGGCCAATCGCCAGATGCGTATACGTATGGGATAATGCTGTCTGGATTTGATAACCATCCAAGACCGACAACTGTTGTCGAAACAGCGTGGCAGGTTTTCAACACCATGCTCAAAGATGGATCCAGAGTCAAACCAACAATCCTACATTTCAATAAAATGATTCATCTGGCTGGCAGAGCTGGCAATATGGAATTATTCTGGAGGCTCATTCAGCTCATTCCCGAAGAAGGAGAACAAGCCGCGGATGCCAAAACTTATAATTTCATCTTTAGTTCGCTTCGTGCGTACCTAGATAAGACGAAGGAAGACACTTCAAATACGAAGAGTAGGCAAGACGAGCACGAGATTTTTGATGCAGGCAGAGCTATCTGGGGAGCCGTGATAAATGCGTGGACTCGAGGCTCCGTCCAAATCGATTCTCCGCTCGTATTTGCCTATTGCAGATTCCTACAAACTAGCACAGAATCGTTCTATTGGGATCAAGTCTACTCGGTTGTTGAGCAAACGACTGGTATCAAACGTTGCGGGGGAGTCTCTACGACTGTACCAGGCCTTCAGCAACGCTTAAAGAGTGGAGAGTTGACGCCATCATCAGAAAGACAGCTTCAGAAGGAGATTTACTCGGTCTATGATCCACCCGCAAATGAAGGGTCATACGCAACTCTGGTGAAGCCATCGCGATTCCTGTTATCAATGCTCATGGAAACCGCTACAAGACTCCAACAAACTTCTAGTGCTAATTATTACTGGGATATTCTAGTTGACCATCACGACGTCAAACCAGATGTGGTGAACGTCAAGAATTATCTGCAAGCTCTTCGTGCTGCTAGAGCCAGTCGTGATCTCGTCAAGGTTATCACCAAGCTCGATCGCAGTCAAATTGACCATGGGACGTACCGCATCGGCATGTCTGGATGTACGAAAAACTCCTGGAGGACTGGCAGCTGTCGCGATGCAATAGTGTTGTACAAACATCGACAGGATATCTTCGACCAACCTGACGCCAAAGTCGTTGAATCTTTTGCAGCTGCCATCAAGGTTGCGGATGATGAAGAGAAGATTGAAGCACTCCGAGTCTTAGGAAATGATCCAATTCGCATGCTTGAAGTTGAAAACTACGGCTGGCGAGCGCCAGGTCAACTCCCGGAAGGAGTCTTTGCGCAGATCGAGGAGGCTACGAAAGAGCTGGCAAAGACCCTCATTGGGCTTTATGACAACCTGATCAATCGCAAGAAAGTGACAAGCAATACCTTCGCTGAAGTCAAGAATTTTCTTGCCGAGTTCGTCAGATCGGGGAACAACGAACGGCGGCATCGAACCAGGACTGGCTCAGAAGACAGATATGAACCAGATGAACGCTACGACCGCTCAGAGCAGAAACCGCAAATCAACTGGGTCGCGAAGAATAAGCCGCGTTTTGGTCAAAATCGGCGTGATCGCTTCGGTCAGCTTTGAAGACCTCAACGTCACTGAAAGAGGTTATGACTCTGTAACATAATTTGTACTGCACATATAATAGATACCCCACATCATATCATTTATCGTTACATCTCAACGAGCGGGTTTACATAGCACTCCCTCATCGGCGACTGGCACAATAGACGCTACTAGATCTCGAGGATTTGCACTAGAAAGCGTCCATGGTCTCATCGGCGAGAGAACATTTCAAAACTTAACGAGCCGAAAAACTACTACCGCCTTATCTTTCCCATGATACTTGGTTCCACCATAATCATTCTCCAACTTGGGATACTGGCCAATCAACAATCCCCAGCGCCTGGAATATTGATAGAAGCTAGCGTGTAACCATCCAAAGAGTACTACAATATATCATCGAGATGCGTTATCGTCGCGGTAAACGCAGTCTATAACTCGCCGCGCTTTCCGCATGTGAGTCAAACTTGCTTTAGCTATCCGCAATCCTTGGGTTTTGATAAGCCCAAATTGGACAAACTGCTGAGTGCAAGGCTGAGAACCTCCAGAATTCGCAGTGTTCGCCAGAGTATGTCGGGGCTTTGGCTCCGTTTTCAAATCAATTTCTACTGAAGTTGGGAAAGCAGGATTCTGGGTGAAGCCCTAAACAATCGATCTTGAGCCTATTCTAGTGTTCATCGCGAGTTGAACCCTATACCGTGGCACGCGTGGATTATTTTCAATCAATTCCCCGAACTAACATATGAATCTCAAACAACTTAATCTCATCTTCTCATCTGTATTTATGTAAAGCCCGATATAGGTTTGTAGCCGGGCACCGATATCAGATCGGGATATTTGAACGATATGCCTTCCTTTGGAAACTTCTTCGAAAGATCCAAGTTGTCACTGAAGCTTTTCAATAAGTGAAAGTAACTATGCATCAATCTATTCTGCTAGCTGCCTCCTGGGCAGCCTTCACTGCTGCACATGGACATCTCAAGAGCTGGACTATTGATGGAACCACTTATCCATCTTTCGATCCTCTGTATGACGGAGGTCCAGAATTCAATCCTAAGCGCATCGAATATGGATTTCCAAAGATCAAGACAGACATCGGCCCCGGTGTGAACCCATTGACAGATGTCAGGAATCTGAGCATCGCGTGCCGATGGCGCCCTCTCGCTGAGCCTAAGCTCACAGCCGTTGCGCGAGCTGGTTCCAAAGTCACATTTCAATGGCTAGATTGGTTCAGCAATCACAAAGGACCGGTATACACTGTGAGTCTTACACCTTTACTTGATACTCCCATCTTTGCGACTACTTACCTGTCTATTTTATCTTCTATTGACGTTCAAATGCTTACTTCTTTCAGTATATGGGAGAGCTCCCAGCATCTGGCAAGATCGAAGACATCAAATTCTTCAAGATTGACGAAATAGCTTATGATCCAGCCACCAAAACATGGGGCTCAGATGTTCTAATGAAGAACAATCAAAGCGTCACCGCCACCATTCCTAGCGATATCAAGCCAGGTACCTACGTGATCCGTCACGAGATCATCGCCTTGCACGGCGCCATGAACGACAACTACAAGACCAAGATCTCTGGAGCCCAATTCTACCCTCAATGCGCCCAAGTCAAAGTCACTGGAGAGGGAACCGCCACCCCTGCTGGAAACACATTCCCAGGAACATATACTTGGGACGAACCTGGTATTCTGATCAATGCGTTCTACATGCCCAACGAGTACAAGTCTCCCGGTGGCCCAGTCTATAAGCCAGCCAAAGAACTTCCTCTCAAGGGATCTCAACCAATTGTAAACGAGACTGGTGTTTTGACAGGCGAAGAAGGCGCCAAATACATTGCCGCGCGCATCAAGTCTGATACCAAATGGGAAAATGGTGTTCATAACAACGAGGCAGGACGTAAGTGCCCCCATTGAACCTAACAAACCCTATCTTTTCACTCTTTGCTAACAATACCTTTCAACAGATCCCGGTGGCGGAGGATGTATCTGGGAAGTTGGCAAGACTCCCAAAGAAGCTACATGCTCATCCACCAACGTGAAGAACGTTGGGCCTTACAAGGGCTGGGCGCAACCAAAGGGCTCACCAGATTACGTCAACGATGTTCAGTCTTCGGGCATCAACAAAGGCTTTGGCGGCGCTATTACATATCTCTTTGATCCTACTGCACCAAGATGGGAAGAGCGCGCTGCCAAGGGTGAAAAGCCTTTTGATATTGCAGCTTTGAGAGCTTTACCAAAAACAGCTAGCAAGTAAATAGGTCGAATTGAATCCTTTGCGACGCATATGAACAACAATGATACTTGGCACTTGATTCTGGTTCTAAGCTTGACGTGCCAATAGCATTCGGAACGACAGGCAAACGAGTTGTCTTCTGCATTGACAGGCTAACCAAGTTTTGTGTTTCATCTTACACAGAAGCTCCAAGTACTTTGTTCCTTCAGCCAGAGTAACAACAGACTGTTAGGTGGGTAGGCTGAGCGCGTCTCCTGTGCCATACCTACCTAGACTTAGTGTCAAAGAAGGCCTGCCGTCCAACTTACTATTATCATCTACCTTTTGCCTGCCTTCTATCTTGATTCATTGTAGGTCACTGGCTAGTGTGATGAAGGAGGTGAGCGAGTACTAAAACAATTGAAACCCCCAAAAGACATTCAAAATTACCCCAATGAAACCCAAAAAAACCATAAACACTAGTACAACAGCTCATCTTTTTTTTGGGCCATGCAGACATAGTTGATATCCTACGACAATATCAGCGTCCATGTTTTGTTGACTTCATCGTCTTGAAAACCTGGGAAGACACGATGCGTAATGTCTCAACATCTTCTGAATGCCAAGTGCTATTAATCGACCAATTTAACATGCGCTTTACACCTCATTGCGGTGAAGCTTTATCGCAGCAAGAAACTTAGGAGCTTTCTATTACAAAGCCAAAACTTATACCTATATCTTCTTTTTTTAGTATTCAATTCTCATAGTGTAAAATAACGAAATTATCTGTTTAATGAGCAACTAAGCTCGTTAGGATTTGGTAATATACTGGTTATAAGACTACCATAATCTTCGATATAATAGTAGGCTATTATAGTTCTCTCCTCCGAATTAAACTTATACCAGCTGCATCTCTACATCTTGACTGGAATTCCTGAGCAGCCTCGATCATCCACGCGCTTTTAATGATTTTGCAGCTGGCAAGCGGATGATCGTGTCTTTCTGAAGGAACCACCTCACAGCAGAATCCAAGCACAACACCACCCAGTCTATTATGTCGGACCCAAGCGGCGGTCTCGAGTCTCGACTCTCAACAGTCGATAAGGCTGGATGACGTTGGAGTTGAGGGAAATAAGGTATGGTCCAAGCTCTGATGGTTTGTAGAGCTTGAGCCAATCAAACCGTGGCTGGCAAAGCACCACCACCATCGGAGTTGGCCGACTGCATAAGAGATATCAACACCTTTGTCAACAGGCCTGTCGATGCTGGATAATCGGCTCGGAGACGCCCGTAAGATGAGTTGTATAAAGCAATCCTCACTTCTCCTCCAAAAGCTTCTCTCTGTATATTCAGAACATCATATCAGACTACCACAATCGTCACAGAATCTCTAGTTTTGAGCTGAAAGCAAAGCTGCAGATCCACAAATCTAGCGTGGGTGTGATAAGGATTCCAACTTCTTCTTATTGGCTTCATTCTCAATTTATTCAGTCCACTGACCGCATCGTGCATACCTATCTTGCGGAGAATCTCTAGAAATACCTTTGAATTCCCCTCTTCTACGCGAAGTCAAAAGCCTATCACCTTCTTCCCTTTCAAATCTTATCCCTATCTATACAATGGCCGAACTCAACTATGCCCGCTACGGCAAGGACAACATCCGCCTGTTCAAAGTCGACCGCGATGCAAAGGCCGGCACCCAAACCGTCACCGAAATGGTCGTCTGCGTCCTTCTCGAAGGCGACATTGAGACTTCGTGAGCTCATCTTTGATTCAATCTCCCATCTATTGCTAACATTGCGATCTTAGCTACACCGAAGCTGACAACTCCGTCGTCGTAGCCACGGACACCCAAAAACAAACCACCTACATCATGGCCAAACAAAACCCCATAAACCCACCCGAAGTCTTCGGCGCCCTCCTTGCCGACCACTTCGTCAAGACCTACTCACACATCCACGGCGCCCACGTCAAGGTTACTCAACACCGCTGGACACGCATGATCGTTGATGGCAAACCGCATCCGCACTCTTTCCTTCGCGACTCGGATGAGATACGCGTGGTTAATGTACATGCCCAAGATGGTGGAAAGGGCATCACTATCCGCTCTGGTATTGAGAAGTTGCTTGTGCTCAAGAGCACTGGCTCAGCGTTCTATGGCTTCCACCGCGATGTGTATACTCAGCTTCCAGAGACCTGGGATCGTATTCTCAGCACGGAGGTTGAAAGTGGCTGGACATACAAGACCTTTGGCACTCTGCCAGAAGTACAATCGTACGCGGAGAAGTTCAACGATACATGGAAGGCGGCGCGTGAGATCACACTCAACACATTTGCCAACGAGTCATCTCCAAGTGTGCAGAACACCATGTACAAGATGTGCGAACAGATCTTGGCTGCGGTCCCAGCCGTGGAGAAGGTTGAATACAGCTTGCCCAACAAGCATTACTTCGAGATTGGTATGTTATTCTCCACTCTACTACTACTTCAACTGCTAACCAAGACACAGATTTGAGCTGGCACAAGGGCCTCAAGAACACCGGCAAAGATGCCGAAGTTTATGCTCCACAGTCAAACCCCAACGGCCTTATCCAATGCACCGTTTCCCGCAAAGGTGGCAAGGCCAAGTTGTAGATTGACTACGATCTTATGAAAAGAGTTGATGGAGAGGTTTTTGTTATGATATGAGAGTAGAAAGCAGCAAAGAGTTGCAATATTCCCCCTTACGCAGTGGGCAGCATTTCAGTGCTTGCCTTCAATTTTGGATTTCGATTGATTGATTTTGTACATATTTTACAGTTTGGAGTGTATTTGGCATACACAAAATAGTGGCCTCGTATGAATTCATGACCCATAAACACGCTGCAACCAATAAGTGACGTGCTCCTGTCTCCATAGCTGGCTGCCATCCCCGATGCTTGTGTCTTCGAGTGCTCTCTTTTCCAGTAAATGTAAGCTTGTGTAACAGCCTTGCTTCCAGCGCGAGTTGGCGATTTCCCATATGAAGCGGTGATAGCCGACGTCGTTGATAAAAGCGTGGTCTGATATCCGTACCCCCTGCCCGAGGATTTCTATCGCTGTTGAGAACTTTCGCCATGCAATGCCCAATGTTCAAAACAATGCTCTTCAAAGTATAGAATCTCGTCCGTGTATTATATCTTGACTTCCGCAACCCATTCCTTATCCCTCCTCGCCTTCTCCGCCGCCATCTTAGTCATCGCCTCCTCCACAATCAAGTTCTTCACACCCTGCATCGGATACTTGACCACGTTGGCCTTATATGGATGACTCGCCGTCTCAAACGCTATAAATCTCGTTAGCCAATATTCCCATATCAACTATATACCACATCCCGTCTCATCTTTCCACCAGCTTCCATTCAATTGACATACCTCTTAGCCTAGCCAATCTAACATCCCTCAACCGATTCTTCGGCAACATGCCCCTAACCGCCCTCCTCAGCACCTCTCCACCACCCCACTTCTCCATCAACCGCTCCATACTAATACTCTTTAGACTACCCGGCCGTGTGGTATGTGTATAGTATAGTTTCTGCTCCATCTTCCGCCCAGAAGTCTTGAGCTGGGCGCAATTCACCGCCACAATATAATCTCCGCAGTCCGTTGAGGGGCTATATGTAGGTTTGTGCTTGCCCATAAGTGCGATGGCTATTCTTGAGGCGACGCGGCCGAGGGTGAGTGGGGAGGCGGCGAGGTCGACGTGGTGCCAGGTTCGGGCGTGCGCGAGGCGCGTCTGGGAGAGATGGTTAGTTGGTGTGGGAGGGGGGAAGATGGGAAGGGACGAACGCGGCCGATTGTTTGGGACATTGTTATGAAGTTGGCATTGATGTATGGGCAATGGGACTGGTGATACTGATCTCAATGGGGAGGAGTTGAGATGGAAGTCGTTCGCCAAGAAATGTCAAAATTTTGGAGTTGTAGGGCTAGGGTTGACCAGTCAATTTTCTCGATGAACTTTGGGTGGCGACATCAGAACGATAAGAAAATCTCAATGAAATGTGTGATGATGAAGAAATATTTAATGTGTATTGAGAATCTAGATTTTGGTGTTACTCGATTTGAGTATCCCTAACAGGTATTATACGCTGAATGCAAACAATGCAACATCCACCACCAAAACGCCATGCACCCATCTGCTTCAACCATGTAATTAAATCCCCTCTAGTATATGTTTTTCACCCGAAACAAGATTAGACGTTTTTCTTGACAGAACGTTTGGCCTTTTCAGCAGCTTTGGCGGATCTCTTGGCCTTGAATGCCTCAGTACCGGTTTCGGTACACATGAAGTAGTCCCACCATCTAAAGCTGCTGGAATAGTTGCCAACAAACTTCTCGTGGTGAACATCATGATGCTCAGCTCCGGCCCAAAATGGTAAGATGTGGTGTAGACTCCATGGGAATTCATAGCCCGAGTGTGCGTCAATGGCTTGAAAAAGACGGCAGACAATCCAGAGGTACATCGTCAAAATATGAAGATCACCACCTGAAAGTGCGCAAAAAAGAATAGGCGATCCGACAGTTCCTAGCCCAAGGCACATGACTTCGATGGGCGAGGCGTATTCCGCAGCAAGACCGAAAGGAGCTGAATATTGGTGGTGGATTTTGTGGACGTTCTTGTACATGAAGGTCGATTCGTGCATGAGGCGGTGGGTCCAGTAGTGCCATGTATCTTCCATGACAAAGAAAACGGCGATTTGGAAGGCGATTTTCCATAGAGGAGGGAAAGGTACGGTGGTTTGGAGGCCGAAATATTGGCACAATGGATGGAAGAACCTGACTGTATGAGTATGGGAGCGATTGTGGATGAACAAACACTCTACTTACCAGATTTGAGGGAGCTCAACGGTGAAATGACTGAGCAGGACCAACATGGCGCATTGAAATTGTTCGTAGGCAGAAGGAATCTTGTGATTTTGGATCTTGTATCGGCGGAAAAGAGAGGGTAAACAATCGATGATGATCCATGGAAGTGACCGTCCAAAATAGACGGATTCGTGCATTACGAAGGACATTATCCCCGTAGCGAGAATATCATTGTTCATGTAGGCATACCAGCCAGCCCAGAGTTTTTCAAAGTAATTGAGTGCTGGGTATTGAGCGCCAATCTTATCGACCTGAGCCCAGTACTCTGGCGCAGCGTATGAAGGAAACGCGGTGGAGTTCCTGTAGACCGGTTAGTGAGAGGCAATTGAGGGTGATGGAAGCAAGGCGTACATATTGGCAATTGATCCCGACACTGCTTGAGGAGTGTAATGCAGTGTTTGAAGAAGAATCAAAAGAGGGAAATGGGCGAAGTTAACAGGGGCGTGTAGAAGTGCAGATGGGAGGGAGGAGGCAATTGAAGATGGTGGAATTGGGAAACCGCGAAAATCAACCCATCGCCATCCCTGCTCTTTCCGGACCCGGTAGCCAATCACAGAGCTCGGATTGAGGGCTAGATCTGTCAGGGTCTGGCACATCCCTGTCGGCTTTTGACCATCCGCTCCCCTCCAAAATCGCATGCCTTTTTAACTTCAACCTTTGATATCGGGCAAGCTTCAACCGACAAACTCCGCTATCATGCCACCAGCCTCCAAGAAAGATACCGCTCTCTATGGCGTACAGAGACCCAAGAAACTGAAAGGATCAGAAATCTCGTCTTCAAATTCCTTTGCCTTCACTTCGCAGCTCAGCTCCCTCATCTCAAACTCCGCCACTCGTTCAGAAAAGACTGTAGGCAGACAACGCCCCAAGAAGGAAGATATTTTCTCCACACATAACAAGAATGTCAAGAAACGCGCGTTAAAAGACCTCGAAGACTCAGACTTCACCCAAAAACATTCCACATCAAGCGATGCCGTCGACGAAGCAACATGGCATCGCGCCAAGCGGAGAATGGAGGAGAAGGCGCGTCTCTATGCCGCCATGAAGCGTGGTGATGTTGAAGATGAGAATGAGAAATACGCGGTAGACTTTGATCGCAAATGGGTTGAGGCTCAAGAAACAGGTGCTGCAAATGAGGACACGTCTGAAGGCGAGGATGATGATGCCAGCGATGAAGAGCTCGTTGAATATGTGGATGAATTTGGTCGCACACGGCAAGGCACTAAAGCCGAGGTTGCTCGCGAACAACGGATAATGAACGGGGGCACAGATGAACCTGACCGGTTTACTGCTAGACCGAAGATGCCGTCCAATATCATCTATGGAGCCACAATTCAGACCAACGCGTTCAATCCTGAAGAGCCTGTTGCCGCACAAATGGCAGAGCTTGCGGCGAATCGAGATAAAGAACCTACTCCTCCTCCGGATGAGCACTTTGATGGACGAAAGGAAATCCGGACTAAAGGTGTTGGCTTCTTTGCCTTTTCTGGCGACAACGATGAGCGAAAGCGTCAAATGGAAGCTCTTGAAAAGGAGCGTGCAGAAACTGAGCGCAAACGCGCCGATTTGGTAAAGCGAAGAGAGGAGCGACAAAAAGAAATGGAAGAGCGGCAGAAACTCGTTTCGGAAACCAAATCCAAGGCGCAGGCGGATAAGTTCCTACATTCTTTGATGGGCGAGATCTCTGAAAATCTTCCCACAGAAAAGGCGCCTTCTCCGAAACATAAGCATCACGAAAACGATCAATCATGATATCACCATTCACGTCTTTTACGATAGATCTTGACCTATGCTTTGCTTCAAGATACCCAATATATTTTGTCACTGGTATGACCTGCGAGCACATAAAATATTCGATTACCCGAGGACAATTTGAGCATATCCAAAAAACGTCTGGAATAAATTCCTAGATTACCTCGGCCTATTATTCTTGCATTGGCTATGCACTCTTCTTCTGAACGCGAGATTTTCCTCTAACATGATGAAGTGACTTAGTTGGAGATGGTGTTTTAGGGGGTGTTATATTCCCAGAGCTGCGTCTCCTCGTAACAACTGTTTGAGTGTTCTGCTGCCAATGAGCTTTCGCATCACGGTAATTTTGTTCCCGCAGTCTATCAAGTACCCCATTGAGAGCATCTACGAACGAAAACCATCCAGGGAGCGCGTTCGGATTTTTGCAAGAATCCAACAAGACATCTTTGACTAGCGTTCTTGGACTATGGCGAATAAAGTCTGCGGGATTCTTGTGATATGTGTCCGGTCGTAATCTCTGTTCCATGAACGAGTTGACCTTCCAAGCCTCAAGGTACTGAGCTGCTAACTTCTGGATCGGCCTTGGAGGCACTATTGCCGCGTCGTTCACCAGAAAGTCTTTCTTTGGCGCCTTTTCCCATATTTCGGTCAATCTGAGGATCCTCTCCCTCAGCTCTTGCAGGTACGACTGATATTGCCCTACTCTGGTCTCGTCCCAGTCTTTGGCATGCGTAGCGTCTGCTGTGGCATTGCAAAGATTACTAGGATGATCATCTAGAACGAGGCAATTGACGCAGAAACTGTCCTTCTTCTCTTTACAATCCGTCCAAGAATGCCCTGCTACACTGCAGAAGCGGCAAAAATGTTCAATGCCGTTGAACTTGGCAACAAATCGACCTTTGCTTCTGCCTGTTCTGCGTGATGTCTCGACAATTAGGTCAAAAAAAGTTGAACCTGCGGGGTTCCTTTTGACACCTCTCCAGAAGCCTTTATCATCTGTCACAGCCTCCAGCTCATGAGGTTTAGAATTATCCAGGCCCCATTTAGCCATGCTTATTCCCATCAACACAGCAGTTATGAGTTGCCATGCTGCGTCGTTCCCGGCGTTATGGAGGTTCGGTGCGTTTTCCAGCTTCCAGTACCCCAGTATATGATCAAGCCTCTGTTTTCGCCCCCAGATCGAAGGTATGTGAGCCCAGGCTAAATATTGCGTATCTGTGATCCTTACGATATGGTTAAGCTTATCGATATCATAATCAAAGTACTTAACCAAATCGTCCAGATCTCCTTGCGTATCGTGGCCTATGTAAAATATTTTCCGATACTGTGGATTTCCTTCCTCATCTTCACCGTCCGGGATGTTGAACATCTTCTCCAAAGCACTGCGTACATCTTTCTTGTTTATATATTCAGAGATGCCAAAGTCAAAGTCATCATGATGCTGATCTAGATCCCCCTGTCAGTATATCTTTCCTTGCAGCCGGTCTTCCTAGGTACTTACAATTCACAGACTTTACATATTTCCCAGTCCCTTTCATTACAGAAGTCGGATTGATCAGATGAGCATACTCCTTAATCTTGATATGCTCAACCTCCATCTGTTCAAGAAAAGTCCGCGGCGTCTCATGAAAATCCTTGACCTTTCGAGAATCGATCCTAGCTACACCGATTTCCGTGATCGGCTTAGGTGGTTCATGACCTCGCCCTGCTTCTTCATAAAACCACTTCTCAAGATCAAAGGACATGATGATATAGTCTGCATCGGCTGCAAGAGTACCTTCCCAGTCCAGTAAGTGTAGCGCATGCTGCAATTCTTCCATATGTTCTGGATCTTTTTCATAGGGGTTGAGTGGCAACCTCTTGGCCTTTTTGGACGACTCCTTCTTCGCCGATGCATTTTTTGTAGGTAAAGGTGCCGGGCCTGCATTGGACGATTCGCCAGCTGTAGCTACCCTGATGGGCCTTTGCGGCGAAGCGGCCTTTGTCTGGCTGCGGAGGACGCGCGTTGGAAGGACAAGCTTTGGAGAAGCGCTTCGCTTGGCACCTTTTGGACTGCTTCGCTTGGGAGATTTTGGACTACCTCGCTTTGGAGATTTGGCACTGCCTCGCGTTGGGGTTTTAGGACTACCCATTTTCAGTATCAATTTGCTACGCCGTTGGACTCTGTTCAGTTTGTAAAGAAGGTTTGTATGTAATTCAGGCTATGTGCTGAATGGGAAGTCAATTGAGAAATAGCATATTTTAGACAAAGATGGAATAATCATTATATACAAAGAACTACTCTGCATCCGGTACTGTCTATGTTATTGTTTGAATAATGAGCTGAGCTTTTATTTCTTGACTCTAAAATTCTTTGAGGAAATATCCATTGACGGATTTGGTGTGGCAAGGCTGAAAGCAAGGCTGTCTTTGTTTTGCAAATGCATCTGATTGGTTGATTGCTCTGTCACCAAACAAAGCCCACTCTCAGCTTACTTGCGATTTCTAGATTCCGAAAAAGGAGATGAGCTCTTCATATCTGATTATAGGGGTAGAGAATATCAAATAATCAGGCAAAATCTACGACGAGTGAATAGCAGGTACAGACGTTGCTGATATCTCTAGCTCATTACTAGAGTACTCGTAGCGATACCTGAGCTTGAAAGTTGAAATTGAAGGAGTGTGTGAATATGTCTAAATAACATGAAGTGCAAAAGCGTACCCATGATGTCCAAAAGCTCCTGCGTCCTATTATTCGAATTGAAGGCCTCAAACAAGACAAGTTACAATGAAATAGCGTGCTCTCATGGAACGACGACCGTCGGCGCTTCTAACTAAGAACATGTCCCAAGCTGCCGACCGTTTTTGACCGAGTTTGATGGAAGTGCCCGAGGCTGCCATAGTGCGTCCGCTAGGTTCAAGTTCGAAGTTGAATTGCTAGCCACTAGACATACCACTGCCACCAAGAGTGAGATCAGGACCGGCTCCATAATCTGGACCGAAATTTGGGTCATATTGTGGTACATCTGGTGTATATTGAGGGGCTCCACCGCTAGTATTGTATAGAGGCAGTGGCTCATTTGCGCCATCCACATGTTCGGCAAGCACTCTAGCTTCTTCTCGTAGAGCATTACGATGGTCTGTAACGGTTTGTGCGGCGGTTCTGAGTCTTGCCGCTGTAGCCTGCCGGTCTATAGTCTGCTGAGCGGTCATTGCCATGGCTACGGCTGCGTCGGCTTGAGCAATCATAAGAACTAAACTTGCGATTTGTGCGGTGTCGGCCTCAATTTCTGCATTAAGTTCCAAGATTCTGCGCTGTACTGAATCGATGTCTTGTCGCCTGTATGTTTGTTAGAATGCTGAGCTCCATATATATTAAACCAGTCAACCCGTACTTTTCTAGCTCTGATACTGGAAAAGCCATGGAGTAAAGCTTTGGCATCTGTTGAATTTGACTTGGTAGACTTGTGACACGTCAGTAACGGTGATATGAGCTTTGGCGCTTCACTTACTTCCAGGAACCTGCAAAGTTTGCACAGCCTACAGTCCATGATCCGGGTGTGTACTTACACCCATCATCAATCTGTTGCCCGCCACTGATACAAGTTAGCACCGGGAGTTCAGGGCTAGTCTTTATTGCAGTGAATAAGAGACTTTGTAGCATATGAGAGACGTCTTAAAGGGTAGGAGATGTTGTAGCAGAACCCCGAGACATGGTGGTAGATCTTGCGCTTCGTAGTGGATGATTTTTACCGTATTAGATAGACACATTGTAAACAAGATGGCAAATAAAGTAGTAGATCAGGAACATGGTGGAGTAAGGAAGACAACTTGATGGATGCGGAGACTATGATCGATGGGAAAGTAGGTAGGTATCTTACTGAGGGTCGCGAGACATTGGGCGTCCATATCCAGTCTGAGCTAGAAGCCCCACGGATATCCAGTTGTAAACTCGCATGTCGTTGATGTCAAATCCTGTATAAAGGCTTTAGAGATGATGATAGATTTGTAGAATAATAGAATAGATATGATCAAGACATGAGAGCAAGCAGAACTGAGTAATCTTTATACTCTTCTCTAAGGCTCCTCGGTCTTCAACACAACAGCTCACTCGAAGTCTTCCCCAAATGAAGCATGTTGGTGGAATGGCACCTGCGACCAGTAGAACTTCTATACTTCGCCCATGTATTCAGTCTTGACCTATATCTAGACTGAATGATGCAGCCAAGTATTCAGGATTTGACGCTCGGGGCTACTTGGAACACTCTCATAGCATTTTTGCTTGGTAAAAAGTCACGATCCAACTCAAATTGTATTTTCTGGACTTGTAGCATTCATCACTGGATGGTAAAGGATTTGCCAAGGGATATTTAGGCCGCACTGTCATCTGCAAGTCGATTCCATTCTTGAAGTAAAGAGTTCGTGAACCCGAGATATCGTCGTATCATTGGTATATTCCTTGATAGTAAGTTAGCAATAGATGTAAAATGGTGGCCCAGTCACTCCTGAAGACCTTGGCTGGCAAACCCTGCCTCTTTCAAGTTCTAGATTCTCAGGAGCTTTGATGCTGGAAAGAAGACGCATTGATGTTGGCTCTAAGCGCAAGGATTCAAACTCTAGGTATTGGTTGATTCCTCTGTTACCAGGAGGCCATTTCGGCGCTGCTCTCATCAGCTACCGTGTTTGCCGTAACACCTCTTGAGGAGAAAAAGGAGTTGCTTGTCAGGGAGTAAGTACGATTTGCAAGGTACAGTAGCTATACGCAATATGAGTCAAAACTTTACCTCCATGTAGAAAGTGTTATGGCAGACGTGGTAGTTTCTAGGGTACTCATTTCGGTTCAGATTTCATGCTCAAGCGCGAATAATAGGCACTTTAGCTTCGCTGGTAGACTTATAAGAATATGCAAATCTTGGCTTGGTGGTATGAGGCTGTTGTTTGATACGCTATAGCACTCTTAACGCCAACTATGCAGTACACACGATCCACGTGCTGCGAGGCTGGCCATCATTACTGCGAGACCTGTCTTTGAGAGCTGTGCAAGGCCTGACTGAATATTGAAATCCTCATGCGCTTCTCGTTTGGCGATATAACTTGGGGAGGATTCAGACTGCTGTTGGTGAAAGCTGGGCGTTGCAAGATGTTGGTTATGCAGCATATTCATTTATGGTGGCCGAGGCCATGTTGACGATATTGACCTGTAATTTTGCACCACTTGTTGGACACTAGCCGTTGGCTACGCAGTCATGTCAGCATCGCCGCTCAAAGACAGGCAGAACCAAAATCATATTTTCGAAGCCTATACGTCACTTTTGTTCTGACATAGCTAAGCAAGTCGGCCATAACAAGTAGTGGAACAGGGAAGATATGAAGACTTCAAACAATCATGTAGGCTTTAGCCAAACACAAGCAGTTTGGCAGTTATATATAGAAACAATAGAAATTAAAGAAAGACCAAGATCTATTTAAGGCAAAGAACTTCGCAATATATATAGATGCAAATAACCAAACATGAATCAGTGACTGATGCTCCTACCAAGCATTGCCGCACACAATGTCCATGAATATAGTCTCCCGTATTGGCCAGCCAGTCACAAAAGTATACCAATACATGAATCTAGTCTCCTGTGTGTATTCGTATTTCAAAGTGTCATCCCTGTCGCTATTTGAAATCGACTTCTCATACCTCAGCTCCAACCCGAGCGGTCTGATATGTTCCGGTGGATAGATGTAAAACGCCTTTAACTTGGAATCCTTACCAATTGCTTGCTTAACAGAGTTCGTGAATTCCGAAAATCTGACATCCCATTGAGAAGGACCACCTGCAGGTAAGACTTCTCTGGTAGGGCGATGATCAAGTGTTGAAAAATCCAGTATGAGTCTGAGATTTGGAGAGTTCAGCTGTCCTATAGAACGAACCCAGGATCTAGGTAAGCCGGGCCCTTGTTGAAGAGAAGCAAGATTGCTGCGTTCTTCTGTAGCTATTTCACCGTTCATAGGTAAAACAAGCTGGACAGATCGTAGGTGCTGGCCTGCCGTTGATGGGATATGTTGAAAAAAGGAAGAGTAGGGACGAGCAGGCTGATGGGTCCAGAATTCCAGATCCAGAACATAGTCTCGAAAATTATGCGGGAGGGTGTAACCGCAATTGGGAAGGATAATGAAGTGATTTTCTCTGTAGAACATGCAGATGGCTGCTTGATGGAACTGTCTATTCAGAAGAAATAGCTCAACAGGGAAAGACCAGCACTGGCACGAGGTTGCAAAAGCGGTGCGGGAACGGTTCCAACCTTTGACAGCCTTGCAGTTGTGGCCATTTTGGAAATAGTCCAAGTGTAGATTGAAGCCTGGTCTTAAGCCAGTCGCTTTCCATTCCACGTCTTTTGGGGCAATCAGGCCCATGTTCTCGAACACTTTCCATCGAAGTTCCATCGGCAGTTTTGACAGGTCGACTGGCTGATGTCCCATGATTTTGTCGATTGTCTTCCTGGCCACATTGCGAATGTTTTCGTCGCTTCTGGTCGAAAATCGTATAGAGCAGTCTTTCGGTCGTGGAAATCGGGAGATAGCTTCTGAGAAAGCCTCCGCCGTCGCAACATCCTCTGAATCGCATATGATACCTAAAGTCAAATTCTTTGTCTTCAGAAATGGACCAATCGTGGAGACAAGATCTTCAAACTCCACTAGCACTCTTTTGCCCCTTGCTGTCGAAATCCGTAATGCTGCGTCAGAGTTTCCGCAAATGCAATGCTGATAAATGTTTTGACTGGCAACAGGTTCATTGCAAAAGCAAGTACAAAAAGTGTCCCGATGTTTCAAAGTGTGCTCATTCATCCATCCATGCGTCATGAGAGACGTGTTCAACTCTATTTGTACCGATGAAAGACAGCTCAGGCTGCTCGGTGAAAGACGTGATAAAGCTTTCAGGCCGTTATAAGCACACCGATGAACCACAAACTTGTTGCGACTGTAGAAGATTTTCATTGCCTCCGATGAGACGGTGCGACCCGAATGGAAAAGACTTCGGACTGTGTCCAAATCAAGTTTACAGTCAGATTTCATATCCACACCGCGTCGCACGCAGGGCCCTAGAACGGAACTTTCGAAGCGCAAATTTGCGCGGTCGACATATTTGAATCCACCGCTCTCTTTGATTGGCAAGCCAGATTCAATGGCATCCGGCTGTCCGTTGAGGGAAACAGTGCAGCATATAACTGCAGCATGTATATATATGGCCTTGCGAACTTTGTAAGGTAGATCTAAGAATGTTAATGCGGCAGAAGTTGTCGACATTGTAAAGGAACGGCCAGCACTGAAAACGAGAGAAAATAGTGTCAACGGGAATGATCAACAGCAGAGGAGTACTCTGCACGTTAGTAACTCCTGGATTTGTCTCTTCTGTAGATACAACCTCTCAAGATCTTGTCATTGGCCTGGCGCATTGATAGCTGTTGGTTTCATGGCCTCATGCCAAGTTGCCAAGTTGATGCGGGCGTGTTGAGGAGGCACAGTACATGAGCATCACCAACATGGGAATTATCTCGTTAAGTGATCGCCTGAGTCAGCGCCCTGCTGATAGTATTCAATGCAAATGTAAAGGGATCCATGTTGTTGGAAGAGGATGGCATGAAGTTGGGGCTACACTTCTGACGCCGGTACGAGGTCTTGGCATTCACTGTGATAGACTCACCAACACCAATCCTCAATAGCTCTACCACTTCCCAGCAACCTTTGTTGAATCCAAACTTCCAGATTTCCAAGCAAATCCAGCCTTTGTAGCATCCCCAAAGCCAACAGCACCTTTCCAATCCACCAATCCACTCCAACCACTCCAACCAACTCATTATCAACCCGCCACCACAACACCAAACCACTAGCCAAAATGAAGACCAACACCTACCTCTCCGCCTGCATCACCGAGGCCCAGTCATCGCCCCTCCGCTCCCGCCACGGCGCCATCCTCGTGCGCGGCGGCAAAGTCCTCTCGCGCGGGCACAATGGCCCCCTGGCGCGCTTCGGCGACGACGATTCCGGCCCACTGAGCTGCCACGCCGAAATGGCTGCCATATACCACGCGCTGGCGCCAAACGAGCGCGGGGGGTTAGGCAAGAAGAAGATGCGTGAGGAGATTAGTCCTACGCTGCTTCAGGAGTATGTGCAGAGTAGATGTGATGCTGCCACCTTGAAAGAGAACAATGAGCAGCGCCGCGCGGGCGCACAGGTCGCTGAGTGGGAGATCAAACCGCGCATGTGCGTCGGCGAATGGGTTGAAGAAGAAGGGGAAATGGAAGAAGGTGGCGAAGAAGAAGGATCATGGGGGTCATCATCATCACAACGGCAATCACAAGAAGTACAAAGGGTACGGCAAATACGGTCAGTACGAGTATGTACAACAAAAACAACAACACCGGATGCAGCAACAACAGCAGCAGCAGCAGCATGTTAAGTCGAGTCATGATTCGAGTATATCTTCCACCAGCGAGTCTAGCAACTGCAGCATCGACTGTTCTATCGACGAGGACGACCACACTTTTAATCCGGCCGTATCAAAGGTGAGCCTCAGAATATTTTCCAGGAAACTCAGCTAACTCTATCGTCAAGCCAACGCGAGTATCTGTTCCATACAGTACCGCGGTACCTAGACGAGCCCGCTCAGGTCTCGAGGGTGCAGACCTATACGTTTGTCGAATAGGCAATGGCCCCAGAGATGGTTTATCACCATTCCCAGATTCCGACACGTCGTCACCGGATACTTCGCCATTGCCGTCACCGAGCCCATCAACAGGTTCATTACATGATGAGCTTTCTCCGGATTGGAAATTAGAGGTACTTGATAACTGCCCAGCCACGGAGAGCCCCCCCTACCCCATCCTAGCCTCGCGTCCATGCTACCACTGCATTTCTCTCATGGTCAGCGTCGGCATCAAGCGCGTTTTTTGGACAAGCTCAACAGGCGCATGGGAAGGCGGCAAGGTACGAGACATTCTCGACGCGATTCAGCGAGGAGATGAGGCGGATAAGGGCGTATTGTTCATGACAAGATTTGAAATCTTGAAGCGGCGAGAGAAGCTACTTAGACAGCAGTAGTTAGTTCCACCTGCAAGATATCAATGGTGACAGAAAATAGTTCTATTATTTGCATGTCAGAAAAACAGCACCCGCAGCTAAAAAGTAATACATCTCGCTGGTCAAGAGTTGGCACCCATGAAATTTTGCCCCGTTCGCCGTGCAATAAAGCGACTTTCCAATACAAGGCCGCAATCCCTATTATTCGCAGACCTATTCCAGACCATGGTAGCTTTACACTCGCAATAGCTTAGCAGCATATTGCACGATTGTAGACTCTTGTGGGAAACTCATATTCTCGAGGTTGATGGCGTATGGAGTAGGGACTTCAGCACCAGTCACACGAGCAGGTGGTGCATCTAAGTAGTCAAATGCATATTCGCAAGCCAACGCCATGATCTCTGCGCCTACACCGAAAGCTGGGAAACCGGACTCGACGACTAGTAGGTGACCTGTCTTCTTGATCGATTTGACGATGGCTTCGATATCCATGGGCTTGATGGAGCGTAGGTTGAGGACTTCGACTTCGACACCGTATTGCTTCTTGAGTTGTTCAGCAGCGGTGAGGGATTGGCCGACGCAGCGGGAGAGGGTGACGATGGTAAGGTCTTTGCCTTGACGTTCGATCTTGGCTTTGCCAAACTGGTACTGGATTAGTGAAGTTATGAATGGAGAGGGAGAGTTGACGTACTGGAATGACAAAGTCGCTGCTTTGAGCCTCCTCACTCATGGGGAAGACTTGGCCGTACATGAGCTCGTTTTCAAGGACGAACACTGGATTGGGGTCGCGGATGGCAGCCTTCAAAAGACCTTTGGCGTCTTCCGCACTGTATGGGCTGACAACTTTCATACCGGGAATGCTTCCATACCAGGCCGTAAAATCTTGAGAATGTTGGGCGGCGACGCCGGAAGCGAAACCATTGGGACCGCGGAAGGTGATGTTGCAGGGTTGGATACCGCCGGACATGTAATGTGTTTTGGCACCAGAGTTGATGACTTGATCAATGGCTTGGAGAGAAAAGTTGACAGTCATGAACTAGATATTCTGTTAGCTGCTTTGTTGAATGAGATTTGTAGGTGATGTTTACTTCGCAGATCGGATGAAGACCAGCTAGAGCAGCTCCGACGGCCAGACCAGTGAAACCAGACTCTGTAATGGGTGTATCGATGACTCGTTTCTCGCCGAATCGATCCAAAAGACCTTTCGTTACTTTGTATCTATTCAATTGATCAGTCAGTTAGGATTCAAGCGGTGACCCCCATGTTCCGGAGTTGTGGTAAGCGGAACCAACGTACGCTCCGTTATATTGTGCTACTTCTTCTCCTAGAACGAAGACCTTGTCATTGGCCTCCATCTCCTCAGCCATGGCCTCGTTTAAAGCATCACGGACAGTCATCTCTTTGACTCCGGAAGCACTTGCTAGGGAGCGTTTCCATATCGACGAGGACGAAGCGGAGACTCGGGAGAAGCGTGGGACTGAAGATGGGCGGATCGAGGAGGTCAAGGCTCTACTGGCGGGTCGTAGAAGGCGAATTGAAGACATGATGAAAGGTGGAAGGAGAGAGAGGAGCGGAGAGGAGAGAATTTTTGAATGGAGACTGATGCAGACGAAAGATAGGATAGCTTTTGGGAGCTTTCTGCTTTGAGCTTCGGGGATTGACGGCTTTCGTCTGTGCGCAAGTGGAGCTTGGGTCTTTTTAACTTCGTCTCTTCCCATCAGTGCCATTCCTCTCGCGTTCATGCATTTATTTACTCAATATCCTTTTGGGCTTTCGATTTTCGAAAAACATACTGGTTACACCTATCGCAGAAGAGTTCAACCTGGGACTCCTATACCGGACCGGACTCCTGAGCTGCTAGTTCAATGGCATCTAGCATTCTATTCAGTCCTATCCCGAAAAGATCAACGATGTTTAGCTCTTTAAAAATTTTGATCAAATTATGGGATTTTCGCTCCTGCAAAGCACTTATTGCCATTTCTCCTTTCTCCCGTTGAATGTGATGGAAACCATCGTAGCTTCTGATCATAACACTCCATGGCGCCCATCGAGTCCGATGGGAAATCTCAGTATCTAATCAAATTAGACCATTCGACCAGACCCTCCGGCGTCAAAATAAGCGGTTCGGATTCTGCTCTTATGGACTATCATATCGATTTTGGCATTTCGAATGAGAAATCCTTGATTCACGTCGCGTTCGATAATCCGATAACCCTTTAGCGCAATTGGTGGCAAATATCGCATTCGATGGGAAATATCACCTTCAATGGGAAAGTGGCAAAATGTCATGCACAAAATGATACGGCCGGTGGGCCACAAATTGCTGTTGGAGAGTAGCATTCACCGTTACAGTTGTGAGAAGCTTGATCATTCTTCGATTTACTACAGAATGATTACGACGGCCCGCCCAGAGTAGCCATGTTCTGCGCGAATTCTCTTGACTGCACTGCATTCACACGCGAGCTTAGAGCCGGCGCCAAACTCTCCCACTCCGTGCCTTTGACCTTGCCAACAACAGCTTTCAGCAACGCCAACCGTACCCGCCCCATCAACTCATACAAGCTGTCGAGGTGATCGTTACTTCTCGGCGGAATTTGCGGCTGAGTGAGCAATAGCGTAAGCAAAGCCTCACGACTAGCACTATTCGCCATGAGAATCTCAAATCCATCAGGTGATTCATCCCAATTTGAGTTGACGATATTTAGCAACGCGTCCATGGAAGCAATAGCCATATCCGGATCGACCATTTTGTTGCCATTTCTAGCGAGTTTGGCCAGAAAGTCGCCATTAATCGTTATCCACTGAGAGAAGAGGAGACGGGCTCGTTTCTTCTCCTCATTGATGTTGAGTTTTGGTGCATAGTCTGGGTCTATTGAGGTTTGATCGTGTTTGTCCTCAGTTGGACCACCAAAGATTCGTCCGAGTGACCGCACGCCTTGGGCTTGTGGCATTTCCCATTTGATTGTCTTCAGAATTTCGAAGCCCTCGTCCATGAAGCATGACCGTGGCAAGCTTTTGAGCACACCCAAGTTCGCGATCAGCAATTGATCTGGGTTGTTAGTATTTGCCCAGTTGCTTGTGGTGAAGGACTCGCGTAGACGTTTGAGGATTCTATCTCGAACCACATGCTTCTCCTCAAGAAGTTGTGGTTGAACTTCTGCCAAGGTTGAGACGTACGCTGCGCATTCGGTGTATAGAATGTTGATATCGATTTGAGGCATATTTGGATCTGCCATGTAAAAGATATCCATGGCTCTCTTGTGAAGGCCACGCTCCTTGAAGAAAACCAGAGCCGGGCTCTCAAGGCCTGTCCAAGGCTTGTCTTTCTGCGAGAGCATGATGATTGATTGGCTCATGATGCGTGTCCGTTCCAATATGATATCCTGCTCGAAGTCTGTGGCACGTATCATAGCAAAATCCAGCAATCCTTCGTCTGACTTCAGACCGTACTTAGACTCGACTTCCACTTGATGGCTTTTCATCGATTGCTTCCAATCCAGCTCGCACAGCTTGGCCATAAAGTCTAACAGTCTTGACTGCGCGATGGATCTCTCACTGCGGTCCAGTTTAACAGCCGAGCTCTTCGAAGAACAAACGTCAAAGACTGCAGCATAAACATCGCGATCGAGAAAGAATCGTTTGAATCCATCGTCTTGAGCAGTCTTTATCAGCCGAAATAGCGCGATTCCAGCTCGCACCCCGAGAGCTATATTGCTAGTCCGAAGCCAGAGATGTATTAGCGATTCCCACATTTCTCTATGGTTCGCAGCCAATCTTCGCGCAGAGGTCTCGTCGGCCTTCTCCAGAAGACTAATAGTTAGATTATTGAAGTCCGTGATAACACCAGAGCCTATTTGCAACCCAGCCGCAAAGTCGACAGGTGGTTCGATATCTAGAATACCTTCAATGGGAACTCGTTCCACTAGCCGCTGTAGAAGCTGTATTATCTCCGTTGATGGAGGATTTAGCAGCGGAAGAACATGGTAGATCTTGGTCGTCAAATGCAGGCAATCTTCCGGCGTGAGGGAAAAGTCGGCGATTTGGGTAAGAGCTAAAAGTTGTTAACATTGACCATATAGACTTTTGGGGGAAATTCAATAGAGGAATGAGGAATGCCTCTTCTGTGTTCATTACTAGTTCAGACAGCAGGTAGGCTGAGAACAACTATAATCAAAGACTTACCATATCGAGTTATCATGTATAGCTCCGTGTCTTGAGATGTGGAACTTGGATACTTGTACAATGCGCCTAGATGGTCGTTCAGGGTAATAAACACTTTATTTTTGGGTTCGCTGGATGCCATTTTACAAAGCGCAACTCCAATCCCTTCTGATAGAGTAGCTCAACCAAAATAGCGTTTGTCCAGAGTCGGCGCACAACCACGGCAAGGCTTTGAGTTCAGCTAATAGGTTCGATGGTAAGAGCGGAAAATCCTCAGCCAGAAGAGTCTGTATTGTTGATGAAAAGTTGTCTTGAACAGTAAGAAATGAGCGGGAGAGTTGAGGGGTTGAGTACCATTATTAGTACTGCGTTAGGCAAGAGCGGCCACGAGGCTCGGGGAGTCACCCACGCAATTCTCAACCATCAAACCTCCATCACCAAAAAAATCCTCAACCACCAGTAAGAAAGTTTGAAGCTTAAGATCATCAAATATACTCTCATCAACAACAGATACATCATCAAAAGGTCAATATGCCACCCCGCCGAGGCCGCGGCGGTCGCCCATTCTTCCAGGGTCGCGGCGCTGCACCAGGCGGCGAAAAACCTGCCATGTACAAACCGCGAGAACTCTACCCCGTAAGAACTTTTACCAGCCGAACACAAAAACAGGTACTAAATCGTTGAATCAGCCCATAGAAGTGCCAAAAATAGTCCCATTACGAAAAGCCGAAATCGCAGGCGTCAAAAGCTTCCGCCAATACCGCAAGCGCATTCACGATGGTCCACTCTACACGATCCTGGATCCAAAAGCACGCATTTCCAAACCAGGCGATCTTGCAGGCATCTGGACGCTGGAACTGGCTGGCACGAAGACGGGTGAAGTAGATCCTTTTGAGGGGTTGACGCCGACGTGGACGGGCATGTATCGCAAGGCACGACGGCCGATGCCGAAGCTGGATGAGCGGAGTTACGGTAAGTCATGAAGTGATTTAGTCATGGAAGGGGCTGATGGATGGTGATTAGTATCAAAAATGTTTCCACCAGAATTACAGGTGTATGTGGATCCCAGCGCCAAAGCAAAAGCCGCTCTAGAACCCAAGAAGAGTGCGCGTGCACTCGGTGGTTTAGATCAAGATGGGGAGGAAGATGAAGAGGCGGAGGAGATCTTTGAGGAAGAGGACGATGACTTCGAAGACGACGAGGACGACGATGATGATTATAATGCAGAACAATACTTTGACGGTGGCGACTCGGACGGAGGAGGTGATGGTGGTGGTGGTGGTGGTGGTGGAGGCGATGATTTCTAACGCATGGCATGGAAGTGTGGTAGGGAGAGTAGGTTAACAGGTTATATTGCCTTCTACTATCTAATTATGAATTTCGCGCTTAGGCGTGGACTCCCCAAGCCTCTAGGACACAGATGTTGACAAAGTTCTCGAGCTCCTCCTTGGGCAGGACTTCATCGGGCTCAGCTGGCACGGTGATGAAATCGTCGACTTCGGCGCCCCATTCCCAGCCCTCTTCGATTGTTGCGACTGGCCAATTTGCGTTGGCATCTTGGATAGTATTCTACGCCCAATCGACCATTTCGAAGCTGGTTATGACGCTAGGAGCTGGCTCTTGTAGGAGGCTATCGATATCTGCTGGCATCCAGCTGTTAACAGCCATCTCGAGATCGTCTTCGCCAGCTTTTGTATCGTCATCCGCCGGCTGGCTGGTGTACGCTTCGATGGCTGAAGCGATCCACGCCCACTCATCTTCCTCCGCCTCTACAGCCGGCACAGAAGTCTCCTTCTCTCTGTGTATCGCAGCAAGCTCCTCAAAATCCCACGCATCCAGGACTTGTGGTATTCGCGGTAATCGACAAACAACTACACCTTCGACGTCCAGACTGTCCTCCCAGATTTCTTTGGTCTGCACGCTTTCCGTTTCTGGCTGCACAGCGTCAAATCCGGGGAGCACAGCGTCAATCCTGGAGACATATGGAACCAGAGCCCAGGCCTTGGACTCTTCGCTGCCAGCAGTTCCATTGGCAACATTGTCAGCAACGGCGGTATGGTTGACAGCAGTACCATCAATGGCCGGGGAATTGTCACGAACAGTAATAATCTCCTCCATAACTCTCTCATAAGTATTCCGCCACTTCAGCCTATCACCTCTCGGCTTCCCATAAAGCTGCGTGACCAAGCCAGCAATCACCCTCGACAGCGAAGCATCAGCCTCTCTCACACGTTCATCGCCAACTCCACGGCGTGGCCGGTGTTTGTGGCGGCGATGACGATGGCGTTGGGGGTGGTTGATAGCGTCCTGTTTCCGTTGATTGTGGCAGGGGCGAGGAGGCCAGGGTTTAGGTGACTGGTGAGCGTAGTTCGGGATGGAACTTCGATGACTTGAAGCCTGGGATCGTGGAGGAGAAGAGATGGTGACGGAGGAGCGGTTAGATTGACGGAGATTAGGGAGTGGAAAGTGCGTCATTGGCATGATGGCGGATTGTTGATGGGATTTGTAGGAGTTTTGTGTATGTTGATATAGGGATTGAGGGTGTTCTAACACGTAAAAGTAGCAATGATGAGGTTTTTGTCTAGGAAAGGCGTGTCAGAGCATAAAGGATGTTTGATTGTAGATGGATGAAGAAGAGCATGGAGTACAGATGCTGATCTAGATCGCTGCCATGTTGGATGTCAGTAGTAAATATGGAAGGCGATATCGAAAGGCGAGGAAACTAAAGGGTACTGTTCCTGGTAGGTTAGTAGATGAAGCACTTGCTTGACCAAGAAAAGAGGAAAGTGTAAAGAATAATTGAGGTAATCTCAACTCAATTATTTCATTGGAAGACGCGCTGAACCCTTTTTCCGCTCCGCAATGCTATTGCCGTGTACCTGGTAGGACCCTATTCCTCGTCCGACGATAAAAGTGAGATGTACTCTGGTTCAACCTGCATCTGCACATTTTGAACCTGAGCAATACTCGTGGCCTGAGTTACACCACCATGAGTAGTCTGCATGGGAGTCTCAGCGACATGGATAGCAGTAATATCGGCTTCATCTCCATCCTCTTCACCACTGCCATCGCTGGACTCTTCTTCGTCGGAAGATGACTCAACCTGGATTGCGTTTTGATAGCCCGCCATCCTGGCATCTTCCTGTTCTTCTTCACCATCCTGCTCATCGTGTTCTTCATCATACACCTCTTCTTCTTCGCCATACACCTCTTCTTCTTCGTCATACACCTCTTCTTCTTCGTCATACAACTCTTCTTCATATACCTCCTCTTCCTCATAGTAATACACCTGCTCATCCTCCTGTCCAGATCCCGGTTCTTCCTCATAGTAATACTCCTGCTCATCCTCGTGCGCCAGCTCGTCCTCATTGACCTCTTCCGGTGCTGCTTCATAAGCAAAGTTCTGGACGACAAGTAGGGCGGCTTGAGGAGCTTGAGGAGCTTGAGGAGCTTGAGGAGCTTGAGGAGCTTGAGGAGCTTGAGGAGCTTGAGGAGCTTGAGGAGCTTGAGGGCCTTCAAAGGGGTGTCCTGGTGCCTCTTCGACGTGAAGAGAGGAGGCGATTCTAATGGGTTCGATGGAGTCATGCTATCCCTCCATCTCGACATCTTCGTCCTCATACCCAGATTGAGATTCAATGCCCTGGACAACATCGCCATCCATAACATCTTCATCCTCCTCTTTGATGTAATCGAGCTCCACACCTTCATCCTCCTCTTCATCATATTCCTCCTCCTCCTCTTCAGCACGAGGCGAGCCTTGACGCCAATCCATCTGCCAATCATGATATCGCTGCTCACGATTCATCTTCTCTGTACCATCAGCTTCTGCCGCATCCACAGCTTTTTCTCGGATTGAGCCCCACATATCGTCCAGATTCACTTTATTGATGTATTCCTGCAGTTGATTGTCGTCGTGCACATTATCCTTGGCGATTGGCGCGCGCAGGTCATCAGTGGGAAATCGGTGTTCAAAGTCATTCAAACTAGATCCAGCACCAAGAACAGTCGAAGGATATGGGATTGATGCGTCCAGTGGAGGAGAGAAGAAGCCTATAGATGTATTAGCCAACTTAGACAGGGGACCAGTCAATTGTGTGTGGGATAACATGCCTTCGGCCACGCCGTATTTGATGGTGTGGAACACTGACGTCTGGGAGATTACGGCGGCCCATTGTTCGTCACTCATACCATCAGTTTTGCCATAATCATTCCAGTCCTGGGCGACGATACATCGCTTCCAGATCAGGTTGCGCACAGTATCAACGGTATGTGATTCCATGTCGGCTGAAGCTGCTTCAAGAACTTGAAGAGCGAGGTAGAAGTCTTTTCGATAAATCGGAGAATCAGCCTGTATCTCGTTGTTATCAAATAGAGTTAACAGATCGATGAGTGACTCCGGCGCCATGACTCTATGAGACAATAGATCCGAGAATCCAAGTTTGAGCAGTTGTGTCAAAGCAGGCTGTTCCTCCTCAATATGAGAGGCAAAAATTGTGACGATGTTCTGTAGTTTAGCCTCCTCATCTGTAGCATCAATAGTGAATGGTTGCACAGCTTCGTAAAGTTGAGCCTGTATTCGGGAAATGACAGTATCACGCTGATTCTGAGCAGTCAACTCCTCAATAGCCAGAGCTGTACTGTCTGTTGCAGAGTTCTCAAATGTAGCATCGGCTTGCACTTGTTGCGGTAGACACAAGAGCGCCAGTTTGGCCATGGAAAGTTCTATTTTCCGAGACCAAGCATTCGACTCTCGAGAGTGAGCAACGTCTGTCAAGTTCTTTGCAGCATAGAGCATGTTGCCTTCCTTGCTAACCTCGTTGATCCATGAGATTTTTGCATAAGCAGGGTCCGAACGTAGAAATTCTGTCCGCGACTCCTTTGTCCCAAGATCTCGATCGATCAAGTCAGCAAGGCGCTGTGATGAGACCTGTCCCTCGTAGAAAGGTTGCGCGAATTGTTGACCAAATTTCCGGAAGTAGTGCTTGATTTTTGCTTCAATCTTGTCAAGAGAGGATTCGGGTTGTGGTCGTCCAGCCTTGGGCTTGGGGATTTGACGCTGCAGTGTGTTCTGGCGGTCCAGTTCTTGCAGAGCCAGCTCGACTAAAGCTGGAATGTCTGCAAACTCTTCTGCCAGCGCTAACGCGCCATCAAAATGGCCCATTTCGTAGAGGAAAACGATTTGATGTTGTCTAATGGTTGCTTCGAATCGCTTTTTGGTTTCGGCTCCTTTGTGTTTGAGCTCCTCATCGCTCTGCGAGGTGAGCCAGCTGTAGCTTTCGACATATCCTTTGCAGCTAAGCCGAATGACAGCTTCCATATCCTGAGTTATGGAATCAACAACCTCCATTGTCGCTTCAGAGTGAGTAGAGCTGTTTGAGATGAAATACTCCATGGTGAGATCGTGTGTGAGCTTGATGCTCCAGCTCAGTGCCTTGATAACATCATCAGAAGAAGTCCAGAATCTATGCAAGTCCTCAAACCCAGCCAGAAGAACACCTCCGTCGAGCTCTTCATTTCCTAGACCGTATTGAGATGCATTGCGTTGACGAAAGTCATATGCTGTGCCTAATCCAACAGTAAATAACTCGTTCATTTGAGGAACAAGACGCAAAAAGTCGGCAGAATGTAATGTTTCGTTTCTGTTTTGTTCCTTAATGATGTGAAAGCATATAGGAAATATGCGTTCGAGGTTGTCCAGCTTTTTCGAGAACCAGTATCGAAGTGAGTCAGTCGTTTCGGTGTGGCCATTAGCCTCATCCGAAAAGGTGTTCAAAGCAGCATCGATGCCTTCGTCCAATAAAGTGATCTGCTCACGGGAGTTGCTCAATCGGCGGTCTTGGGTTTTCCAAATAGCGCGAGCAGTTGCTAATCGTTCGGCGTCGCTCAAGAGCTTCCATTTGGCTGAGCGAGACAGGGGCGAGCAGTGTTTCTTGAGAAAATCGGCCAGGTCCTGAAGAGCTTTCATGCGGATGACAAGGTGTTGCTCCATGGAACCTGCGCCCTCTTGGAGATAGTCGGTTCTTGTGGTCAGGATTCTGGTGCTTGTAGCCAAGGCGGCAGTCTCAATATCGGCTCCAGAGTATTTGAATGAAGAAAGATCATATAGATCAACGACGTTGTTGGGTATGGTTCCAAAGAATACCGCTTGCTCTATCTTGCTAAGGGGTAATGGTAGTCGGAAGCGACCTTGAGATGCTTCGCCATTGTAGGCATCTGCCGAGATTCGGATTTCGCCTGCAGTCTTGGTAAACAGTAGGAGGTTAGAGTGATGGGGTTGAAATTTCTTGTTGCCAAATTCAGCACTTGAGGCGATGATTTGGCCTCCTCGCTCTGTCTTGAAATGGATGACATCGTGATAGAATGCAGGGACAGCAGCTGCTGCGTCCTCATCATCCTCGTCATCCTCCACTGCGGCGCGAGGAGGATATGAAACGACAACCACAGTCTTCTCGTCGACAATGAAGGCGGTATGATCTGGTGTGGGTATGATGAGCTTGACAGAAGTGTCAGCTGGCTGAGATGGCTTCCATGAGGTAATTGGGAATATTCGATGAACATGTGCTTTCGCACCACCCAAGGTTATGTCGAGAATGATGAATTGGTTTTCGGAGGCGGTGTTCAATTGGACGAGCAACGCGGCTTCAATGGGGACGTGACTAGCATCTCCATTACGCGCAAGCTGATTTCCATAGCCGCTTGAAATAGCCAGATCCACGAATTGTAGACCAATTTTGGCTGAAGAGTCCAGCAAGCCAGCTCTTGATAGTTCATCTCGAACTTCCTCTGACGATTCAATTTCTCCAATATAGGCACTTTGACCGGCTTCTCGTACTTCCCAGATTTTGAAGACCCCTTCTACCGTGAGAGCAATGACTTCGACTTTGGATTTGGCCAATGGTCGAGTCTTCACAGCACTAAGCTTGTTTCGCGAAATTCCTTGGAAGACTTGAACGATATCGCCAAAGAAACTGCTCTTGCTTGTGGTTTTAAGGAATTCCATCTCAATTTGAGGGTGTCCATAAGTGTCCTGTAGTGTCAAATGGGCAAGTCGGCCAGAAGAGGTGACAATAATAAGGCCCGCTGATTCAACATCCACCAACTCTTCGACACTCTCGCCGGAGTATAGTTTGATGACACCTTCAACCCCATGCCGACGTTGTTCGAAAAGTTTGAGCGTTTCGGCACTATCGATATCCTCCCAGTAGGTGATTTTTCCAGTAGTTGGGTAAACAACAACCAAGCCCAAGTTCTTCGACGCGTTGCTAACAAGAGTGGCCAACGGTAATTGTTCGGAAGACTTTACGGGATACGGCAAGCTTAGCGACTTGGTGTGAGGAGATGATGTAGGAAGTGTACAGTCCCAGATGAGGATGGATTCGTGTGTGACGGCAATGGCAAGTGTGGAGGCAGGACGCGATCGGAAGAAGGCCTTGAAAGATGCTAGAAAAATATTAGCTATCTCGACAAACCGCTATCAACATACCAAAGACATACCATGTGGATTCTTTTTCAGCTTGTCGGGTACAGCAGGAACAGAAGTTGCCGTAAACTTTTTATTTCGCGTCTTGAACAGGGTTATTTATCACTCAACAACAAAATAGACCAGTTAGAGCATACCAGAGTAGTGTTTGTATCCTTGATTGAACGAGGAGTTCCTGTACTGACGACTCTTGAATCTCTCATAACCAGTTCAGTGCCGTTGGCATGTCCATTCATCGCGCTTCCGTTAACTCCGTTTGTATTTGTTCCATTGGCGCCGCTGGATCGCGTTGACACGGTGCGTCCATTTGTGCTAGCGGTGAAGCTATCAGAAGCGATTCGACTACGCTTTCGGGGCTGGCGTAGGGTAGAATCGACATCGTTGCGGCGGCGACGACGAGGGTTGTTTCGCAGCGACGCGGGTTCGGTAACAGGTTCTGGAGAGAACATGTTGACGGGGCGAAGAGTTTGTTGATGGAAATCAATACGCGCCCACGGTATTGAGATGGATATGGGGAGGAGAGAAGAATGAGAATGGAGATGAGCGGAGTTGAAGGTTTGGGATTGTTGGCAGAGAAATGGGATGGTGGATGTGTTGTTCTTGCTAAGTTAGTGAGTCGCAGCTGCAGGATGCACTTCTCCCGTTTACCACTCAACCACTCGTCAACTTTTCAGGAAGTCGCGCTAGCCTCTTGGTCTGTGGCCTAACCTATTTGGTCACTTTGCGCCAGTCGTGACTTCTTCTTTTGGTCGTTTCTTTGGTCGTTCCTTCCCTTTTACCATTTACGAGTATTTTCAAGGGCAACATGTCAGATTCATTGACCAACTGACAGTACTCAGCACGATTAGACATCCTAAACAGTATCCTCACTTCACTAACAGGTACGACATACGGATACCTCTCAACACAAATCAGGTTCAAGTAAATATGTAATTTTGAGGCTTCAATTATTTATCAGTTGCGTTCCAAACAGGTCATTTCATCCTTCCACCCATTTCACTTCGCGTCCTATACTCGAGTTCCAGCATCCTGTACTCGACTTTGCCCATTCCAATTGCTGTTCATTCATCCAACCAGCCATATACATGGTATATACATCCCCAGTAACCAATTGCTGTTTACTTGCGTCCCTTAGACAGTCCACTAGAATTGGTATTACCATTCAAGTCACTGAATGAATTTTCGATCGCGCGTTTGATATCCTTGAACGTCACAATAAATGCCGTCTCCCCATCTCTGCTCGTCAACTGTATCGTCTCATTGCTCCCAGCATCAAGACGATTTAGACATCCCAGTATATGGCTCAAATCAACAAGTGCTCGTCCTTGCGCATCCACCGCGTGGAACACGTAGTCGCGAAACATTTTGATATAATACCGTTCTCCAGTCTCGCTCCAGGAGTGATTGTGTTCGTTCTCAGGGCGTTCCAGGATCAGGTTCATTTTCAATAGTATGCGGGCGATTCGCCCGTCTTCGAGGGAGGTTGCTAGAGCGCTTTCAAATGTGTCGAAAGCGTGTAACTGGTTGTCCAGGACCGTGATGATATTACCAGAGATCTCGGACAGCAAGATGTCGATGCTCTTAGTCTGCTCCTGTGGCGGAGATAGCAGCCAGGAAATGCAATCTCGTAGTCGGCCAGTATACGCTCGCGATAGGCCGTCCAGAGCTTTATGCGGTGCTAAGTAGACGGAAGCATTCCCTGCGGCGATGCATAGAATTAATCGGCCTAGTTGGACCAGATCTTCTTGTTGTTCCAGTTTAAAAGAGCGCTGCATACCCACTTGCGATGCGTCAAATTTGACAACGTCGAGAATACCGCATGCGTTAAGCCGAATGCGATTCTTCCCAGTAAGCAGAATTTTGGATGGGTGAATGACTTGCGCAGCCAAGCCGCCGGCGTGTATGATTTTGAGAGCAGATGCCAGTTGCGCCATGTATGCCCATAGTGTTTGTTCGGAAACATATTGTGGATTGTAAGCGCGTACAGGATTTCCAAAGCGATCCATATTTCTACCTTGGGCGCTTTGTGGAAAGTGATGCTCTGCTAGGGTGCTTGAGCATGGGTGGTAATCCATCACAAAAATGAGAGACGAATCGCCAAATGCTCTTGTTGTAAAGACATCGTGCACTGTCACCATGCTTCCATTATCTATCCGTTTCCATGGTTGAAGTGCTCTGATAGCATGCTCATTGGTCAGCCGGTATCCTATTTCTGTTAGCTGAAAGGATGGCATAAGGTTATGCGCAATTACCTTCCAAGCGTCGCAAAGCATAAGTCTTGCCATCTTTGCTTGAGACCGCCTTGTATATCCAGGTCGGGTAGCCAAAAATGTTACTATTCTTCTGGCTTAGCGTATCCAGCGGTACCAAGGAATGGAAGTGATCGAGATGTGGGAGCACCGTCGAGTTTGGCAACACTTGTAAACTTGCTTCATTGCGCCGTTGAAACTCTCTTCTTAAGTCTTCAGAGATAAAAAAGTCGTGAGAAGTCCTTTGGTATGCCAAGAGATTATCTCGGTGTGGAGCCAGAGGAGAGTATAGGTGATATTGGAGTGGTTGGGTGAAAGCGCCAGAATTTTGGTAGTAGGTAGCCCCAGAAAGTCCACCAGACGGGTCTTGTAGGTAGGGATTATTTATTTGCGGTTGAGGAGTACCAGCCATCGATTGTAGCGCAGAATGAAGGGTGTAGGCATCAAAGCCGCTTCCTAGACCTGTCGCATTCTGCGTGTCCGGCTGGAGAAGTCCCTGATTTGGGTCAAATCCTTGAGGAACAAATTCTGCAACCTCCTGAGGTGTCCATTCTGTGGCTGTTGGTTTGGGCCTCGCATGACTGACAAGCGGACTATTGCTTGATTTCGGTGTAAATGGGGCCGCGTTCGCGGATCGAGGGGAGATAGCGGACGGTCGCAACCCATTCGTTTGCGGTTGGAGAGGCGTAAAAGAAGGAGAGTCGACATTGAACCTGCTTGTATTGGTGCTCTCCGAAGAGGCCGTACTATGGCTCTGTGGTTTGGTCTTCATTGATGCGTCGTGATTATATGCGCATCCATCCTTTTCATACTTGCAAAATCCAAAGATTCCTATATTACGACATGGTGTATTCTTAAGATTCTCCCGTCCTTTCGGCCTTGGGGATGCCATGGTCCTCCGTATCTCAGAAGCAATGCCTCCGATGGGTGTGTCCATCAACTTCCTCACACAAGTTTTCGATTCGAGTTGTATTGATCATTCGGTAAGTTGGGAATCAGTTAGGTGTATTATATCGCGAATAGATGGTAGGAGCGTAAGAAGCCGAGTTCTCGGAAAGACAGTCGAGAGAAGTAGCTTGCGCAGCCTAGATGCGAGATGAATTAAGGTCCGTATTGGATAGGTGAATTAAGGCTTAGTGAGAAAGGAAACTCGGACGCTAATATGCCAAATCGAGCTGGGACGACGCAAGACTTGTGGGCATCCAAGCAAAAGATGCTTGCAATCTATCGCTCGGCCAGATTCAGGGTCTTAGACAGCCTGATCACCAAACAGTGGTCAGCCGTGGAGGCGGTATCATCGCAGAAAGGTTATGATGGGAATCTGGAGGTAAGTGAGAGACTTTCATTCGTAGTATAGGGTCCAAGTGAAGGACAGGAATGGCGATAATGGACCTAGCGGACCAGAATAGACTGCAGGAAGAAAGAATGGGCTGGAGATGTTGTAGCGAGAGCCTCTAACCAAGCGCCCGCCCTGATGGATGAAGTTGAGAACAACACTTGGCTCAAGTTATCTCAGCCAATCAGATCGCGCCAAGTCTCCACTGGCTACAACGTAGTCGCGTCTAAGGACAACTAGGAAAATTTTATAGCAACTTACTTCATAATTTTGCTATTTTTATAAATAACTTAACACTATTACGTTTATAGCCCTATAGCTTAAATTTAATACTATTTAATCCCTATAGTTAGAAATTAGCTTTCTAATAAATCTATTTTTATTTAGAATTAATATAAAACTATAATATTAAAGTGTTTCTCTCTATATACCTAAAAATATCTAACGTATTTATATTTTAGTAAGCATATCTTTAACTATTAATTACTAAATAACTACTATAGTATATATAATTTTATATATATAGATATATTTAAAACTAATATTTATTTTAATCTAGTATATTATTTTTAGGTTATTATTATTAGTAGTAGTATATTCTCTCTTTTTATTCTACTAACTACTATATTATTACTTACCTAGTTAATTATTTCCTTATTATAGAATATATATATAAACTATTAAATAGTTATAGTTAATAAATATTAAGAGTCTTCTAGTATTATATATTAATTAAGGTCTATAAGACGTTAGTAAAATCTTTAATAAGCCTAATAAAGTTACTACTTCTTATAAGATCTAGATAATGTTAGAAGATCTATAAAGATATTAGAAGATCTATTAAGATATTAAAAGATTTATTAAGATATTAGAAAATCTATTAAGATATTTTATTACTTTATTTATATCTCACTACTAAACTATTATGCTTATTATATATTCTAGGTCTAAACTATTTTAACTAAGTTAGTAATACTATTTATAAAGATAAAAAGAATACTAAAAATCTCTTAAGGATTCTAAAAGAAGCTAGTAAATAGGTAAACTAATAATAGGGAACGTTTTCTTAATTATTATAAAAGCTAAGAGATATAGTATCTTCTATTACTATATAATCTAAATAAGATAAAGCTAAAAGAACTTAATAAATATACTAAGAAAATACTTAGGATAAAACTAGAAACTATTTAGAAGATAATTAATATCTTAACTTAGAGTAAAAGTTATTTAGAGAAATAGCCTAGCGTATTAAGAAGTACTTTAAAATAATTCTATTTAGACATTAAGCCTAAAAAAGCCTAGATTTAAGCTCTTTATATATTAATCTATAGTAGTAGAGATATACTTTTAATAGCTAAAACTAGGTTTAGTAAAAGCTTAATCCTATACGCTTATAATACTCTTACTAGCAAGATTATACTCTAGATTATTCCTTTTAATAAACTTAAAGAAAATTAGTATAATAGTATTAAAAACGTAGTAAAATATACTCTTTATCTACTAATAAAGGATTCTAAAGAGAAAATTTAATATTTTACTTATAGAATAAGGAAAAGAGACTTTAGTTATATTTTCTTATTACTAGAGCTAGTATTATCCCTAAACTTTTAAAAACTTCTAAAGAACGTAGAGTTTTAGCAAAGAATTAGATATATTACTATTAATAAGTATTATTTTATCTATTAGTAGCGTAACTTTTAAATAAAGTTTACTATAATTAGTAAGCTTAGAGCAATACTACTATAGGATATTATCTAGTTTAGATATACTAGTACCTTAAGTTAACTAATATAAGAAATAGTTCTTTAGCTTAGTAGCTTTTAATAATTAGGTTAATATTAGTAGTAAACTACTTTATTAAGAATAAGTATTAATTATTTAGATCTTTCTATTATTATACGCTTTATTAAGAAAGGTAAGCTTACTTTTTTTAATAATTTTTATAATATTCTATAGTATATATTTTAGTAAATATATAAAACTACTACCTTAGTAGATAAGAATTACTATAAAGTAACTACTAGCTAAGAAGAAGTTTAACGCTAGGATATATAGTCTAATAATAGATATAGTATTAGTATAGATATAGTAAGTCCTAAATCTAATCTTTATTCTATAAAGAACAAGAATAATACTAATAGTAAACCTTTAGGTAAAGAAAGTATTAATATTAATAGTTCTAGCTAATATCCTAAACTTAAGTATAAGTATATATATAAATGCTCTAACTATAAGATTAAAGTTAGTAGTCTATCTAAAATACTAAAAATAATTATCTTTATTAATAGTATCTTTAGTATTTAAACTATACTTATATACCTTTATTATTTACTAATTATACTTACTTTTTATCTTTCTAATAGTTACCTTAAGAAATACTTACGCAATCTAAAAACTAAAGCATTTTATATTAATAAGATTATTAAGAAGTATACGTCTTAGTTATCTAAGTATAATTAAAATTACTACTATACTACTTTTTATAAACCTAACTTTAAGATTTAAATTATAGTAGTAACTACTTATCTTAGGCTTAGCTACTATATTCTTAGTATTATACTTATTATTATTTAGAAAATACTAATTAGTTATAATATACTAGATCTTTAATAGCGCGCTAGTTATAGTACGTAAAGTAAAAGTAACTATAGTATAGTCAAAATTTAGCTTCTATATTACTTATATAATAAATATATAAAAGAATAATCTATTTAGGATATATCTAAGCCTAGTATAGCTATAACGCGCTAGTAGAAAACTACTATACGTTATATACTTTTATTATATTATACTATATAATAATAATATTAGTCTTAATAAGCTCTTTTCTAGTAAGCTTTATTATATTCTCTATTATAAGTATAGATACTAAGTAATATATTAGATATTAGTAAAAATAGCCTTACTAATATAGAATAAGAATCTACTAAACTAGAATCTCTTATAGCTAGTTTATCTTAGGCTAAACCTTTAACTTAGAATATAATAAGGAAGTAAAAAAAGTTAAAGAAGATAGAGTTCTTTTCTAAACTTAAGACTAAATAATAAGTAAAAACTCTCTAAGAGTTTTATAATTTAGTAAATACTAATTATATTTATATTATAATCTAGAAGTTTCTTAGTAAAGATTAGATACTATTTTTACTAGCTTAAAATTTACTACTTTACTATAATAAATATAACCTAGTTCTATTACTTTTAAAGATTACTTCTTATAAAGATAAATTAGCTAAATTAAAACCTTTAGCTTTTAATAGTTATAGCTAGTTTACTTTAGAAGAAATTATAGCTTAGGCATAAAATTAAATATAAAGATTATATCTACTCTCTACTATATTTAAGTATAATATATTATTTTTTATAGTGCTAAGCTATTATACTTAATAGTAGTTAGCCTATATTTTTTCTAGTGCTACTAAGCTTAGTAACCTACTATCCCTAATAGAATAGAATTAGTTAAAGAGTTAAGTAACTCTTCCTTATAACTAAGATAAATATAATAATTATAGTATAGACTTACTTAAAAAGCTTAAGGTGTTAGCTATTCTAGTACTTATAAGGTTTACTAAACTTAAGTAATAAAGGTAAGAACGCAAGAAATAAAAAGAGGTAATAAGAAACTAAAGCGTATTTTAATCTACTAATTAATAAATAATTAAGATTAACTTAGCTAAAGATACTAATAAGGCTATTAGATAGTAATAAGAAGCTAACTATACTAATATTAAGGCTTATTTTAAAGCTATAGCGTATAAATAAGATAAAAAATAGCGTTACTAAAGTAGCTTACTATTTTAGGTAATAGGTATATCTAGTACTATGCTAATATTTAGTTTAGCTCTAAGACTATTAGCCTTTTCTTTAACTCTTAAGCCTTCTTATTATTATACATCGTAAGCTATAGTTAATATTATAATTCTTAAGGATTCTAAGCTAAGTAGTCTTATATTTCTACTTACTAGTAGAACTATACATTATAGTACTTTTATAAAGTTACCTATTAGCTTAACCTAGGCTAGAGCTAATAAGTAAGTAAGAAATACTTTAAGTATACTATTTAGTTATAAAAGAGCTACTTAGTTACTAAGTATTACTAGTATTAAATAAGTAGAGAAGAAAGCTTAATAAAGAACTATTAGGTTAAGTTATATCTAAAAAACGCATATTAAGTATTTATTAATTCTTATAAAAAAGAGAAAGCATAATACTACTTTTTCTAACTAATTATTACTTTAGCTTAATATATTTTTTAATACTAGTACGTAAAGTTCTATACTCCTAGTAGGCTATCTACTTTATATCTAATATTAGTAAAATACTACTCTCTAATTAGTTAATATTAACTAAGATTATTTAAGATTAAATTAGATAATTCTATAAATTTAAATATATTATAATAATACTAAACTTCTACTACTTAGGTATATTATTTTTAATAGAGTTAGATAAGGTAGTATATAGCTATAGGCTTATTAATAATAAGACTATATTCTATTATTATGCTATTAATAAAAGCTATATATACTAATAATCCTTACTATATTTTTAGTAAAAGTATAATTATATAATAAGTTATATTATATACTTCTCTTATTAAAGCTTTTAGTTAATATACTATTTATTAGTATAGCTATTCCTTAGTATAACGCTATTATTTTATAGCGTTTAAAATACGTAAGAAAATATATTTACTTCTTTCTTAAAAGGCCTTACTATAATATTAATAGCCTTCTATCTATTATAGTATATTACTTTTAGTATTATATCTTACTATGTCTAAGTAAAGATTAGATTTCTATATAAGGTAATAGCTTAAGATAGTAAGCTAAGTATAATTACTACTAGCTTAACTTAATTCTTATAATATATAGAAAAAACTAATTACTACGTAGTAATATTATTAATATTAGTACTTATAGAAAGAGAGTTAGTAAGCTAAAAGATAAGAAGTAAATATAGCCTATTATAGTATCTACTTAAACTAGTTAAGACTAGAGCCTAATAAGTATTTAACTATATTTACTACTCTAGATCCTTTATATTTCTTTATTATACCTTTACTCTATATTTAAGCTTTATAAAGCTTTACTTTATAAAGATATTTAGTAAATTTAACGTTAATATTAATATTATATACTATATTATTTATACGCTTTTCTATATATAGTTTTAAGTTCCTTTATTTACTTAATAACTTTTAGTTAGCGTGCATATAAGGCTATTTAGGTTTATTTCTAAGTTTAACTCTTAGACTAATTCTTATATTTCTTTAGGTCTAATTATTATCTTTATAGTACTAATATTAAATCTTTAGTTACTACTTCTAAGTTTATAATACTAGATTTAAAATTATATTTACTACTTCTTAATAGCTTAGTAGCCTAAGAAATTAGGTCCTTATTTATATATATTTAGTCTAATATTCCTTACTTATTTATTAAGCCTTATACTAAGAGAGTTTCTTAAGTTAATCTATATTTACTTAATAAGCCTTAAGTAGACTATTATCTTAAATACTACCTATTCTAAGCCTATTATAGCTTATCTTTATAGGCTTATAAGTAGCTAGTAAATAGTTAATATTTAATAGATAATACTATATAAATCCTATTAACTTACTTATAGATAAGCGACGATATAGTTACTAATCTTATAGGTTTAATCCTAGTTTTATAACATAAAATTTTAGTTATTAAGTCTAAATAACTTTAGTTTATATAGTAGAGACTATCTTTTAAAATTTATATTATATATTATTAGACTAGGTTAGACTTCTCTTATTCTAAGGCCTAGAAGTAGACTACGTAGTAGCTATTTATTCTACGCCTTATAGTAGTAGTATTATTATAGCTTTTAGTAAGTTAATCTTATTCTATAATATCTAATTCTAAGATTAATAGTAAGTACTCTAAATTTTTATAATATTTTTAATACTTAAAGAATAGACTTATAGATTTCTTATATCTTTAAGAGATCTATCCTATTATAAGGCTATTATAATTAGGCTACCTTATAATATCTACTATCTTACGTTATTAATATTTTTATAGTAAATAAGCTTCTATGAAAATATTCTAGTATATAATTAGCTAATATCTTTATAAAACTTTATATAATTTACTAGAACTTTATACTTTAGGAAAGAATAATAAGATATTATTCTTAAGGATAGCTTTAATAGGGAATAATAGCCTAAACTAATTAGGCTTTATTTCTATAAGAGTATAAGTTAGATAGAAGTATTACTATAATAAAACCTCCCCTTACCCTATATTTTAAAGCTCTTTAATAATATATATATTAGCTTTATATACTCTTTATAAACATTAGCTTTTTATTAGACTTTTAAAGATACCTTAATATTATTAGCCTTTAGTATATTTAGTATACTATAATATGCTATATATTTATATTAACTTATTTAAATATAATTTTAAAAGTAAAAAAAAGATATATAGCCTAAAAGTCTACGTAGCAATTATTAAGGAATTTAAAATAATCTATTAATAAGAGATATATTTACGCTATAATAAGTATATAGACCTTCTAAACGTTCTTCTTAATGCTAATAAGTATATTTCTTTACTTTTAAATTATAAATAATAATATTAATAATATTATAGTAATAATAATTAAGAAGAATAAGTAGTAGTCTAAGGCTTACTACCTTTAAATCTATCTACTTCTCTCTTCTCTCTTCTACTACTATTATTACTACTATAATAGTCTTCTTATATGGTTATGCCTTTAGGTATAATTTAATAATTATTATTATCTAAGCCTAAGCTCTTAGATAAGTATAAATACCTTACTTTACCTACTTTCTTATGTTCTTCTAAGTAAGAGTCCTTAGTATTACCTACTAATTTTAATAGTAATTTACCTACCTTATAAAAGAAGGATTTATTTATCTTTAAAAAGGCTCCTTCTATTATAAAAAAGAAGAATTTATATATATAGGATAGAGATAAAGATAATATACTAGTCTATAATAATAATTATAATAATAATAATAGTTATAATTTATTTATACCTTCTTAGTCTTCTTTTTCTCTCTACTCTTAAGAGAGCTTTATTACTCTTTCTATTAAGATATCTTAGAGCTCTCTTTCTCTCTCTTTTTCTTTTTTTTAGTTAGCTAGCGTACTATATTTTAGTAAAGTTTTTTCTTATGCTATGAACTTCTTTACTATATATATTATTATACTATTTTCTTTTAACTTACTATTTTTTATTACTTTAATTTCTTTTACTAATACTTATAATAGTACTACCTATATAAACTTTAATAAGGAAGTTAAAGCTATAAAAGCCTTACTTATAGCTTATATAGTAGCTATTATTATAAAGGCCTTTTCTTTAGGCCTAGTTAGGTCTTTTAACTTAAAGGCTATAGCTATTATTAAGGCCTATAGTTTAGTTAAGAAAATTCCTTAGTATTTTTATAAGAGTAGTAATATTTTAAGTTATTTTCTTATACTAAATTATTTCTAGTTAGTAATTATTAACTAGTAAGAAGCTATATTACCTAACTAGAAGCATAAGATAACTTATATTAGTTATATAGAAGAGATAGATACTAGTAAAACTCTAACTAGTAATAATACTTATAAGTATTATTAGCTTAGGAGTTATATATACTAAGTATATATTTTAGAAGTAAGAAATATTCTTAAAAAACCTAGGTTTTAGTATTTATAGTGCTATATAGTAGGGCTACTAAAGAATAGTTATAGTATAGTTAGACTTATAAATATACTAACTAGAAAGAAGAGGGTATTAAGAAGATTATTAAAGGAATATAAAGAGTTTATAGTAATTTTGCTTATTAATAGAGATTTAGCTAGTATATTAACTTAAGTAGTAATAAGTATAGTATAATAAAGGATAGCATTTTAATATACTTTATACGTAATAATAATAACTACCCTAGCGTATTTTATTCTTTATAATTAATAGTTTAATTTAGTTCTATAAGTTTATAAAACTCTACTAAATAACTATAAATATTTAATATAGCTTAATATTACAAGATATATCTTAATATACTTTATCTTTATAAGATAAAGTTTAACCTAGCTTTATAAGCTTAGTTTAGCTTCTTTTAAATAGCTATAAGTTTTAAGGTAGCTTTAATTATAAGACTTTATATTCTATATAATTATAATAAATAAAACTATTATAATTATATAAACTTAGTTCTTATTTTTATTATAATTATTTAACTATAACTATTAGTATTTAACACTATATATAGATTAATTTAGGAAGTAAAGTAGCTATACTTTATTATAGTTAAGAAAGTTATTATATACTTAAAGTTAAGGAATATAATATAATTAAAGTACTAATATAAAAATTTAATAAAGTTAATATAAATTTAATAAAATAAAGTTAAGGAAAAAAGCTATAAATACTAATTAATTAGATATATACTTTTCTATTAGTTAATATTTTTTAATATATTCTAAGAAAATTAATTTAGTATTCTTAGCTTTAATTATATAGCCCCTACTCTTAATAATTTAGCTTTAGAAGAGCTACTATTATATTTACTACGTATCTTCTATAATACTAATACTATTATTCTTATTTACTAAACTTTAGCTAAGTCTTTCTATTATAAAAATAGCACTTTTAATACTAATTTAGTTTATTTATTACTAGCTACTTATTATTATTAACTAGAAGACTATTAGATAGGCTCTATATACTTGCTATATATTAATATTAAATTATAGAATTAGATAAGTAAGTTCTTTAATATCTATTAAATTATTACTTATATTAAATATTTATATTTATTATCTTACTTTCTCTAAAACTCTTACTCTTACTATACCTTACTTTATATTAGTAAAAAGTAACTTCTTCTTATAGAGATTACTATCTATTAGAACTATAATTTCTTTACCTTTTTTTATATATTTAGTTACTATAATAACTAATATTAATGCTCTAGCTATAATTATTAATTATTATTATTTTTAGCTATTTTAGTCTATGTTCTTCTATTAATATTATAAGTTTCTAGCTTCTATATATTCTTTTAATATTACTAATACTTATACTTACTACTATTACTATAAAAAAATAACTATTTTTATAGATATTATTACTATTTATAGTATATTAATTATAAAGTTTCTTTAGAATATTACGCTAGTAAAAGCTATTACGTTATATAATAATAGTTATATAATTATTTACTACTTTAGCTTAGGTTATATTATAATCTATAGCTATACTAATTACTCTTACTTATTCTTTATTAAGTAGGTAGCTATTTAATTAGGTTATTATCTATAAAACTCTTCTACTTATCTATATCTTTATTACTTTTTTATACTACTCTTTAACTCTCTATTAAAGTTCCTTACTTTCTTTAAAAGTAAGGATTTCTTTATCTTTATTTACTTTAATTACTTATGCTACCTACTATATACTATAATAGTATTTTATATTTAGCCTTATATTAAAAGACTATAAGTTTTACTATACTATATTTATTTAAGAACTAACTTTATTTATTTAGTACTATTAACGTAAACTCTTATTTACTAACTTTTAAAGTAAAAATCTTTTATCTTTTATAATTTACTATTACCTAGCGCTTCTTTTTATTACTTATACTAAGAAAGATAATTCTATTTTAGTCTTTAGCTATCTATTAGCTTAATAATAAGAAAGCTATAAGTTCTATTCTATAATTACGTTCTAATAATTTATACTTCTATTTAGCTCTATAGATATATACTTATGCGTATTTATACTTTTCTAGCTACTTAAACTATTTAATAAATTAGTCTTTAGTCTTTATAATTTTAGAAAGGAAGCTATTAATATTATTAGTTTATAGTTATTATCTAATTACGCTACTTAGGTAATAATATAAGACCTACTAAAAACTTCTTAACCTTTAAATCCTAATATAACTCTAAACTATAATAATAACTTTAAGTACTATACTCTTAATAACTAACCTATAATTTAAACTATATCTATTATTAGTACTATACTTAGCCTCTACTTTTAGGTTTACTTCTATACGTCCTTTATTATTTAGAGTATTTAGTAGTTCTATAAGTAGAACTTTTTTCTCTACGTAGTATAGTCTAAGTCTTAAACTAAAGCTAATTTTAATTAGCGTAGTTTTATTTCTATAGTACTTATATTATACTATTATACTATCTTTATATTAGGCTAAGAGAGAAAGTATTAAGAAATACTTATATATATATAATATTAAGCTAATATTAATACGTAACGTCCTTTTAGTTAGATTAGCCTACTTTTTTAGCTCTTTACTATAATAGCTATTTATATTATGCTTAAATTAAAGGATAATAGCTTACTTCCTACTTAGTAATAAGTAATAGTACAAAATCTAAGTAGATAGTTAATTTACTAGGAACTAAATAATAGCTAGTATACTTAAATTAATTTCTACTATTCTTTAACCTATTATATCTTTTAAGTCTTAGTCTAGATTATAAATATAAGTATATATTCTTCTAATTATAAATTATTTTACTAACTTTTAGTTAGGACCTAAGCTTATAGCAACTCTAAATAGTTCCTCCTTATTTAAATAATTTTCTTATAAGAAGTAGTAACTTATTTTATATATATATAATTAAAAAGTCTAGTATCCTATACCTAATAGTAAACTTATTTTCTTAAATCTTTTAGTAGTCTAGTACTAAGATTACTAGTATCTTTATTAAAGCTATAGTCTTATATAGTTATAAAAAATACTATATAGCTAATTAAAAATATACCTAATACTTATTCTATTATTTAGTAGTAGTTCTTTATTCTTAGTCCTAAATTAACTAGCTAGTAATAATAAAATATATTAACTTCCCTAGATATTAAAATAGTTAATATACATACTATATATAAAATAGCGTATACTATAGTTTTAAAGACGTTATTCCTTATCTACTTACCTTAGAAGATAAAAAATAGGTTTATAATACTACGCTATTTAGATTAGTTTTAATAATTAATACTAGCCTTCTATTGCTAATATTTTATGCTCCTTTCCTTAATATAGCTAATCTTCTAGCTATACTTAATCTATAAAGAAGTATATAGTTATAATTATTAGACATAATTATAGTTAAATAATATCTACTAGCTCTAACTACTATTAATATCTAGTAGCTCTAGATTTAGCTTTAGTTTAGTTACTAAGGATAATATAAATAGAAGGTAATAACTAACAAGATCCTATATAGTAGTACTTTAAAAGCTTTATTTACTTATTAGTTATAGCTAAGGAAGATAATACTAGCTTATAAACTTAAATCTTTCTAATATTATTTTTTATAATTATAATATTATTAAATATATTAAATCTCTATATTATTATCTAATATAATTATATAGTTTTAGACTTTAATAAAGTACTATATCTTATATAATAATATAAAGTAAATAGTAATAAGACTATATATAGTTTATACGTAAAAATATACTATAAAATATCTTTATTTAAAGAAAGCTAAGATTTCTATAATTTATAGCTACTAAACTATAAAAGATATTATTAACTTAATAAAGATAAATAATATATTAACTAGAGTAAAGAATAAGCTTTATAAATTATACTCTTTAATTCTATTATCTAGTTATTATAAATAATTACTAAAAGTAATTTTAACTAATATAGCTCTTTTACTAAGAAGTACTACTTAAAAAAAGATTCTATATAATTACTATTAATATTAGTTAGATAAGATATTCTTTATAGTAATAATTCTAAATAGTAAGTAATACTAAGTATAGATTCTATATTATTATTCTTAATATTTAAAAGTTAACATAGTATATAAACTATAGCTTCTAATAAAAGGTATTACTACTTTTATATTTTATATTATTACCTCTAATATTTAATAACTAATAAAGAATTTAACGATTAGGCTTTTAATAAGCATATTACTAGTAGCGTATTTTATAAAATTATTACTAGTATTAAGACATTAATAAGATATTTAATAAAGAAACTTTGCATAGAAGTACTACTAAATATATATTTTATATAATTATTACTAACTTCTAGAAATTAATAAAATATTTAGTAAGTAGTTTAAAAGAGGTAATAAGCTAGCTAATAATTAAACGTAATTAGTATTAATATAAGAAATAATAGTTAACTTAATAGTTAATTTTATATATAGCTAGTAGCTAGCTAGTAGTTAAAAGTAGCACCTATTATAAATTTATTATTTTACTAATAGAGATATATAAATTAATACTATAATAAGCTTATTATATATAATATAGTAATACTAATTATCTAGATAATAAAGCTCTTATTTTAGGGTATAAGGTATTCCTAAATTAGATATATAGTAGGTTAAAGAAATATATAGTAGGCTAAAGAAAGGAGATAATTTATTTCTATTTAATTAATCTATAAAAAGAGTTAGTAGAGCAATCTAGTCCTTTTATAGTAAAGATATTCTACGTCGTAATTATACTAATAGTAAATTAAATAAGGAGTTATTTATAATTAAAAATATTTCTATAAGATAGTAGTTCTATCTAGTAAGCTTATCTATTATAGTATAATAGCTAATAAGGATATAGTATATAAAATAAATATAGATATTTTATATTATATAAATGCTAATATAAGAATTAAGAAGTAGTAATTACTAGAATTTAAAAGGTTATAGTAAAAGATCTATATACTAATATTAATTTTACTAAATCTAGTTAGATAAATAGAGTTATATAATAATCTTTTAAGATCTTAAATAATATTATTACTTTTAAGCTAATTATTTATCTTAGTTCTAATTATATAGTTTATATCTTATCTAGTTTCTAACCTATTAATTTTTAATACTATATTAACTTCTAATCTTTATTAGTCTTTACTTCTATATCTTCTATTCTCTATCTTATAAACTATCTCTCTTATTTCTTACGCTAATATTTAAATTCTTTACCCTTACTAGTACTTCTACTATTCTTTTTACGTCCTTAAAACATCTATTTAATCTAAGTACTACTACTCTCTATACTATCTTTTTCTTAGCTAATAGAAATTATTAACTAACCTATAATAATTATTATAAGTATATTTAGTAAGCTAATAACTATAATAGTATATCGTTATAAAAATATAAACTCTATATAGCTTTAGAAAAAATTATAAGGCGTCTCCTACCCTCTAAAATAAGTATATTATACTTCTTATTATCTATTTTATTAATAATATAATACTCTTTACGTTATAGAAATATTTATTAGATATCTTACTCTTTAAAATAAGTGTATTATACTCCTTATTACTTATCTTACTAATAAAGTAATACTCTTTATATTATAAAAATATTTATTATATATTCTACTTTTTAAAAGAAGTATATTATACTACTTATTACCTATCCTACTAATAAAGTAATATTCTTTATATTTATAAAATATCTACTATATCTCTTATTCTTTATAATAAGTATATTATTCTCTTTATTACCTATTCTAATAATAAAATAATATTCTTTATGCTAATAGTTATAGTACTTATAAAACTAAAACTATATAATCTAAAAAGGCTTAGATATTATTAGCGCTAGCTACTTAGAATACTATTAGATATTAACTATATATTTAGGCGTCTTTATTCCTTTAGGATATACTTATTATAATATAGTAGTTAGTAATTTACTAATAGAGTAGGTAAAATAATAATAATTATAAAATACGTCTATATATAGTAAGGAAAGACTAAACTAGCTAAGCGCTTTAAAGCTCTAAGGCCTTAAAGGCTAAAGCTTTAGTAATTAAGTAAAGTAGTAACTTCTTATAATAGAGTAGTTTTAGGCTTAATAGTAGGAGCCTATAATTATAGTCTATTTAATTTCTTAATCTATTAACTTCTCTACTTCTTCTTCTTTTTTATACTTCTATATCTAAAGAATACTTTAAATAACTATAAGATATAATTTCTTTTACTAAAACTTATAATAATAGCTTTAAAGCGTATATCTATAAGCTTTAATATTAAGTATACTATAATTATTTTAAGTATACTAAAAATACTTAGAAGCTTTACTAAAAACTTAATTACCCTAAACTTAAATAAATCCTTATTACTAAAATCTATCTAATAAGCTACTCTAATTAAGTAGTCTATAAATCTAAACTAAGTACGTTTAGTAAGCTATTAAACTACTCTAATCTAATTACTATAGATATTTCTACCTTCTACTAATTCCTAATTTTATAATGAAAAATATCCTTATTAAGAAATATTAGTATAATTACTATAAACTCTTTAAAAGTCTAAGTAGGCCTAGCTAGCTATAGTTACTTTTACTAATAAAATAATAAATTAACTTGCTATGTTATCTATATAAAGTAATAAAAACTAGGCTTCTACTTCTATTAAATAATTAGTTAAAAAGGATAAGAGCTATTATAATTATAATTATTTATTAATACTAGTTTATAGTAAAAAGGATACTACTATAATAGAAAAAGGTTTTAAATATAGATTTATTCTTTCTCTAAAAGAAGAAGAAGTATAGCTAACTTTAGATTATAAAGAATTATTAGTAACTATAGCAACTTACTACTATAATAATATAATGCTTCTATATAGCGCCTATAAAGGAAATTTATAGATTTAATAAAAGAGGTACTATATAGCTAGTAGTAAAGTAGAAATAGCAAAATAATAGAAAGAAATATACTAAAAACGCTAAGTAAGTAACTTAGAATCTATTATAGAAGAGGCTACTTATAGTTAAGTATATATATATTAAAATACCTAAGGTAATATAACTAATATAGGCTCTATAACTTTATTACAAAATAATATAAAGACTATAGTATTACTTAAAAGTTTAATAATTTCTTTAACTTAAGTTATAGTTAAGAAGCTATTACTATCTTCTAAATTATCTATAAGTAAGAAGTTAACGCTAAAAGTAAACCTTTAAGTCCTAGTTCTATAGTTCTTAAAGAAGTAATATATATTTAGTAATATAAAAGTGTCTATTTTTAATAACTACGTTAAAACTACTAATATTTAAGTTATATAACTACTCTTCTACTTACTCTAAAAATAGATCCTTAATAATACTAATTTAATAATACTTTAAGTACTTCTTAAATACTAACTAGTATAAGGTCTATAATAGTATAAATATTCTATTTCTTAGCTTATAAATATTCTTAAGATACTATTTTTATTATATACTATAATAGTATATTACCTTATTATAGATTAGGTTAAATACTCTTATTAGTATTACTCTAAAATTTAAAGTCTTAGTCTATTCTAAATAAAGAATAATAAAGAATTAATATTAGTATATACTACTTATATAATTATAAAAATTAAGAATAAAAGCGTTCTATTTAAGAATACTTATATAAATTATATTATAGAAAGATATTATAAAACTTACTCTTTTTATAAGGATAATAAGTAATTAGTGCCTAAGCTATATCTTAATATTATAAAGACTAAAAAAGCTAAAGAGGACTTTAGTAAATTTATATCTTAGTAAATTGCTTACTTTATTATTAGTAAAGAAAAATAGAAGTTATAAAAGACTAAGTAATATAAGATAGTAATTAAAGAAGTAGAAACTTAAGATATAGCTATTTAAAAGGGTTTAATTTAATTAACGACTATAATAATAATTTCTTATAGAATATATATTATTTGCCTAAAGATAAATAAATAATAATTCTTATTTAATCTTTTAAGACTAGACTTAGAGAATTTCTATTATTTTTAATACTATGTTACTACTTACTAGTAGGCTTATATACTTATAAGCTATTACTAAATTCTATAACTCTACTTATACTCTTAGAGTATAAGTAATAATATACTTCTTAACTATAAATAAAATAGGTAATTTATAACTAACTATACTATACTTATAAATTTAGATTAGATAATTTCTATTTTTAGCTTATTTCGTCTTAATTTATAGAGCCTAATTAGCATAGTAGCATATAAGCTATATTAGTAGATTATATCCTAGTTAAATATTTCTTATTTTAGCTAACTATATTTAGTAGTAATAGAGCTAAGCTATAGATTATATTTTAAATAATATAATAGATATAAGCTATTTAATAATATAGTAAAGTCCCTTACTAGCTTATTATTAGAATATCTTAAATTACTACTAAGTAGTAATACTTTTAAAAGTTAACGTTATAAAGTTAAAAAGAGATTTCTAAAATCTCTTTCCTTTAGAATAGGATAATAGTAGGTTATATATCTAAATACTAGCTAGTTTATATTAGTCTATAAGTTAAACTATTTTATAGATTTGCTCTAATTATAATTGCTTAGAGCCTTGTACTAGAAACTAGTAGTACTATTACTCTTATTAGTATATTAATAGCTTACTTTAGCTTAATAAGTAACTTAATATTTAAAGATATACTCTAAAGCTTATTATTAACTTTACCTTATAATTATTATGTCTATAATAAAAGAGAAGATAATTCTAAGTATTTATATATTATCTATAGAATAAAACTAGATTATAAAGGCAAAAAGTATAGCAATAAGTTATAAAGCTAGTAGTATTTAAGCAAAGCTAGATTTAAGGTTCTACTCTAAATAGGTAAACTAAGATATACTTAACTACTTTTAAATAATATAAGACGTTCTTAAATAATATTTTAAGTTATATAAAAATACTAGTTTAATTAAATAGCTCTTAGTAAGACTTAATTATTAGCGTATAATACCTAATATTATATTATAACTTTAAAGTCTTTTTAACTTTATGTTAATATATTTAACTTTAATATTTATATTTTCTATTATAATATAATTTACCTTAATAACTATAGTTTAAAACTAGGTATAATTAGCGTTATTTATATCTATAGCTTATATATAACTTCTTTATTATCTATACTATAATTTCTTTAGCTATTAGCATTTCTATATTCTTTATTTTATAAAGCTAGCTAATATTAATATTTTCTATATCTAAAGTAATAACTAATTTATATTATAACGTATATTCTTACCTATTATAAGATAGTATTAATATTTTCTTAAAAGCTAAAGGCAAAGTTATAAAGCTAATTTTATTATATACTAGTATACTAGATTTAAGTATATAGTATAATCTTTTCTAAAGCCTTATATGTACTTAAAAGTTTTATTATAATATTAGCTATTAAGTAGTATTCTTAATTTAGTATAAGTATTCTCTTTCTTAAAGTCTACTTACTAGCTTTATTCTAAGAGTATAATTTATATACTAAATACTATATATTCCTTCTTAAAGACTACTACTAAAAATCTACTTACTAACTTTATTCTAAGAATATAATTTACGTACTAAATACTATATATTTCTCTCTAAAGACTATTACTAAAAATCTACTTACTAGCTTTATTCTAAGAATATAATTTACGTACTAAATACTATATATTCCTCCCTAAAGACTATTACTAAAAATCTACTTACTAGCTTTATTCTAAGAATATAATTTATGCACTAAATACTATACATCTCTCTTTAAAGACTATTACTAAAAATCTGCTTACTAGCTTTATTTTAAGAATATAATTTGCTATGCTAAATACTATTATATTTCTCTCTAAAGACTATTACTAAAATTTGCTTACTAGCTTTATTCTAAGCGTATAATTTATAGCGTTAAATACTATTATATTCCTTCCTAAAGACTATTACTAAAATCTACTTACTAGCTTTATTTTAAGAATATAATTTACTATACTAAATACTATTATATTCCTTTCTAAAGACTATTACTAAAATCTACTTGCTAGCTTTATTCTAAGAATATAATTTACTATGCTAAATACTATTATATCCTTCCCTAAAGACTATTACTAAATATCTACTTACTAGCCTTCTTTTAATAGTATTATTTATATAATATAAGAATATATCTTACTTCCTAAAGATTGTTACTAAAAGTCTACTTGCTAGCCTTTTTCTAATAGTATTATTTATATAATATAAGACTATATCTTACTCTCTAAAGATTACTACTAAAAGTCTACTTGCTAGCGTTCTTCTAATAGTATTATTTATATAATATAAAACTATATTTTACTTCCTAAAGACTACTACTAAAAGTCTACTTGCTAGCCTTTTTCTAATAGCATTATTTATATAATATAAGAATATATCTTACTTCTTAAAGATTACTACTAAAAGTCTACTTACTAGCGTTCTTTTAATAGTATTATTTATATAATATAAGACTATATTTT
>MU004231.1:1963078-1998644 GCA_010405405.1 Microthyrium microscopicum
AATATCCTATTAGATATAGAAGAAACTATAATTATTAAACCTGCCTTAATTCCTTACTTATATTATATTATGAAGTAGTATATAAGCTATAGCTACTAGATCTAGCATTATTAGAATTTAAATCTATATAAATATTTACTAGTTAGTTTCCTTTCCTATTTATTAATTAATATAAATAGTTATATTAATAGCCTAGATTTAGACCTACGTATACTCTTTCTTACTAATTAATTATAAATATATAAATAGTATACTTATTAAACTCTACTTTAGTAAGATTTTCTCTATCTCCTATTATAATTATTTATATTAATACTTATAATTAGACCTATATATAGTCTTTCTTACTAATTAATGTAAATATATATAAATAGTATACTTATTAACCTTTACTTTAGTAAGATTCTAGAGTTATTACCTTACTACGTAGGTAATCTTTAAATAGATACCTTAATTAGTATATATATCTTCTAAGTTTATCTATTATAAAAAATAATAAACTTTAAAACTACCTATTAATTATTTAGAGATAGTAATACCTAAGAGAGCTAGCTAGTATCTTACTTTAATAATAACTTTAGTAAGAAGTAAATATTTAATGTTTAATAGGCTTACTAGATCTACTCTACTATCTACCTATATGCTACTATAGCTCTCTTCCTTAGTAATATATATATATATATATATAAATGTTACTAATAACTCTTTAGTAATTAGAGAGAACTACTACTAAGTTAGGAGTAATACGTAAGATAATTAGTAGTTATAGTTTAGGTTATACTAATATGTAGTATTTAAATATTAGGAAGGTAAAGATCTTACTAAATAAATAAGATAAGTAAGCTAGTAAGTATATTATTTAGTTATAACTTTCTATTTACTTTACTTATATTACTCTTCTTACTTATCCTCTTTTCTTCTTAAATAATACTTAGAATACTTTTAAACTTTATTATATTTACTTCTCTAAGAGTACTTTTCTTACTACTTCTAGCTACTATAGCTTCTTACTTAATATTTATATAATAAGAAGTTAAAAGAATTAGTATAGAGGCTAGTAGAATAACTTTAATAATTAAGAGAACTAAAGATACTTAATTATACTTTTTACCTACTCTATAATAGAGTTAAGATATAGCTAATTAACCTTATAAAACTAGTATTAATAGCTATTATAGCACGCTAGCTATGTTATTTACCTATTTTATAATAAAGCTAATATATAGCTAATTAACCTAATAAAACTAGTATTAATAACTAGTATAGTATACTAGCTATGCTATCTATTTATAAATTAATAACTTTAATACCTAAGTAATTAATCCTACTAAGTTAGTATTAATAGCTAGCGTAAAGTGTAATATATAGTACTATTAATACCTACTATGTAATTACCTAGTAGATTATATAAAAGAAGTAATAAAAGTACTTTAAAATAATCTAATAAATAGAAAGAGTAATTAGACTACGCTTATAATATTACTAGAGTAAATAAAGCAAATCTACCTATTATAAGTCTTAGAAGTCTTAAATATAGTAATAAGTATATACTTCTTAATAAAATTACTAAACTCTAAAAGCTTACTAGACTATTAAGAGTATAATATATTATTACTATTTATAAATATATACTACTTCTTCTTTCTCTTCCTTTTCCTTAACGTTTATAGATATATACTACTTCTTTTTCTTCTTCCTTTTCCTTAATAACTACTTTCCTTAGGTTTCTATATAGTAGAGCTATTATTACTATTCTAATAATAATAGGTAATAGTAGCTAATTGAAAACTCTCTAAGACGTTTATTACTACCTAATAGTAGTTATAACTACTACTAGACTAAATAGTTAATAAATCTCTTACTATACTCTATTAACCTATACTAATATTAATATCCTTATTGCCTTAAATATTATAGCTAATACTAGAGTAGAAAGTTAGGAACTACTTCCTTAAAACTAATCTATACTTCTATTAATTTTCTTACTATTTTAGATATATATATAGTATATCTTACTATACTATAACTCTATTAGATAATATATTAACTTCTTCTTAAGATAAGGCTATATTAATGCTAAAGAAGGCTACTACTCTATTTATAATAAAAGAACTTTAAGTACTAACTATCTTTAGATAAAACTTAAAATATTATAGAACTAATATAAGATAAAATATAATTATCTATTATTTTATATATTACTTTATAAAGAATCCTATATTATAATAAGTAAAGCTAAGACGTTAATTTAAACTATTAATATAGATAATATTAGTTTGCCTAGTAACGTAAAATTACTCTTATCTTTATACTTTAAGCTAACTTAGAATAAGTCTAAACTAATAAATAGATATAACTAATACTTAAATAGGAAATTATAGTAACTTTAAACTCCTCTATATTTAATATATAATAAAGGTTAATATACTATCCTATATCTAGGACGTGCTTAGAGTTGTCTATTAAATTAATCTTATTATAGAAATAAGAAAGTATTTATTAGTAAGGCTAAATTAAATAGTATAATCCTATTAGCTAATATTATCTTATATTATTTTATATTATCTAATATTTTCTAATATTAATTAGATTATATTATAATAGATAAGATCCTATTATATCTTACTATAAATTTAACCTTATATAGATTATAACTAAAATAGAAACCTTAGATAAATATATATTTATAAATTAACTTCTATAGCTTTAAATACGCTAGGATTATCTCTATTAAATAATATATTGCCTATAGTCTCTTCTATTATAACCTTTTCTTATATATCTAAGTTATTACTATTAACGTCTTAGTTAAGAATATTAATAGGCCTAGTTATAATATTATTTCCTATATAATCTTACTTAATAGTAGTTTTATAATTAAAAAACTTAGCTTTAATATTAAGCTTATTAAGTCTTATCCTTTTTATATCTAGTAAGTTATAATATAAGCTATAGTTCTTAATTATAGACTAGGGTTAAGACTTTATAAGGCTATCTTTAATTAGATTCTAGCATAATAAGAATATATTATACTCTATACTAGTATTAGTATACTTATTACTAGCCTTATATATAAACGTATATATAAATACGTCTTATAAATAACGTATATATATATTATAAAGGTAGACTCTATTAAATATTACCTTAACGTTATAAGTTAAGTTATTAAATAATTTTATATCTCTACTATAGTTACTATTTAAATACTTTAGTCCTAGATCTATAAGCTTAAAAGAGTTCTTATAGCCTTTCTAATTAACTAAGCTTAAGGCTAGAATAAACCTTTAAAGTTTAAGAGTATTTATATTAGATAAGTTTTACTTAAGCTATAGTATCTTATCTCTATAGTTATTCTAACTAGTGCTATAAAAGTAAATAGTTAGGAAATTAATTAGAAGGCGTAAAAGTCTAATATTGCTATACCTAAGGGTATATTATATAATTAAGAGTAACTTAATTTCTTATAAGTACTAATATATAGTTTAGAACTTAATATTATTAGTTCTATTTAGGCGCTTATTCTATACTTTTCTTATAAAGGCTATTTAATAAATATCTTTAATAATCTTATTAAATTATTTTAAGGATAATTTATTAATATAGGATTTAAGTAGTTCTAGGATAGTAAAGAATAAATTATTAATATGTCTAAGATAATAATCTTTCTAATTTATACTCTATAAAAATAACGTTAAGACTTTACTACTAAATCTTTATATTAAGATAAGAATAACCTAGTAGGTTTAGGTATTATTACGCTTTTTATAGCTTTATCCTTATATATTAACATTATATATAATAAAATATAGAGCTAGTATATTAACCTTAAAGAAATCCTAATAGGTTTAAATAATATAGAAGAAGTAGTTTATATATATATAGAACTACCTAGGAACTAGATAAAGGAACTTCCTTAAATTATATAGTTATATTTTATTAAATGTCTTAGCCTTAATAGAGTAGTTAATCTTTATACTTAACTAATTACTATAAGTAAGAAATAATCTCTTTTTAAAGATTCTAGTACTTAGATCTAATGCTTATAAACTATTAGTAGAGTTTTTATTATTAACTATACCTAAGATGCTAGATAATAATACTAGCATAGAATCTACTAGAAAAATACTATATCTAAGATTAGGAGATATACTTATATTACTAATAAACTTAATATCTATACTACCTTCTTTATTAGACGCCTCTCTAATTTTACTATTATTAAGCTTACTTACGTTATTATTTTTAATATTAATCTACTTATTATTATAGTTATTATCTTTAAGGCTACTACTAGAAGGGGATAGATTCTTAGATATATCTATATTAAATCCATCCTAGTTAGAGATATAATAGACTAATAAACTCTTACTATATATTTAGCTAAAAAATAAATAGGCTATACTAAATAAAGAGGCGTCTAGTCTAGAGTTAGGTAGAGAAAATAGAATAGACGCTATAATATTTAATAATAAGGCTATGTCTTCTATATTATTAATTAGAGGTTTTAGGAAGCTAAAATAGCGTAAGAAGATTTTATTATATACTTAGTAAGTACTATCTATTATTTCTTTATTCTTTATAATAGCGCTAAGCTAATTAAACTCTATCTTATATAGTATAAGTATATTAATATTTAGTATACTAAACTAGTATTTATCTTTTTTATACTTTGTAATCTAAGGTTTAATAATATCTAGAATACTACGTTTTAAAGTATCTATAATAAGGTACTAGCTAATAGTTTTAATATATTTACTTCCTTAGCTATTAGCCTTTACTAATAGGCCTTCCTATATTAATTTCTAGTTAAACTCCTTTATTAAATTGTATATATCTTATATTAGTCCTTTTAGAGGTAAGGATAGATAAATTATAATAATAGTAGTAGTAATAGCTACTATACTTATAGTATTACTTACTATCTTATTACACTTATAAGATATAAAGTTTATATTATTATAATATAGGATAGCCTAATAATTTAGTATATATTATTTAATATTTCTTTATATATTAGGCATTAGTAATATATAAGGTCTTTTAAAGTTATAAACTTAAGATTTTTAAAGATCTTATAAGATATATAAAGATCTTATAATATATATAAAGATATTATAAAATATATAAAGATTTTATAATATATTTAAAAATTTTATAAAATCTTATATTTAATACTAAGTATAGTATTATTATATACTAAAGCCTATCTTAAAACCTTCTTTATATATCTTAGTATAGTCTTATAACTAGTATATACTCTAAGAGCTACTAGTAAGTTAATAACCTATCTCTTTATATTTAACTTAAGTAAATAGATACTAAGCGTTATTACTAAATAGTTATTTATCTCTCTACTTTACTAATAAAGAATAATTACTATAATTATATATATAAGCTTCTATTTTAGCTTATTACTTTATTTATATATCTTATAGTTCTAATTACGTATAAGTTTATAAAGGAAGGCTATCTAGATAGGTATAGTATTTCTTATCTTCTTAATAGCTTTCTTAAAGTTAATACTTATACTATCTACTTTACTATTAAAGTAGTTAAAGCTTATAAGTTTTATAAAGGCGTAAAACTCTACTTATAGTTTAGAATCTATATAATACTTTAGTAAAATTTTATTACTTAATAACTTTTCTATAACGTTCTTTAAAAACTTATAGTAAGTAATAACGTTAGTATATAGATTACTATTAAGAATAATATTACTATAAGTATCTTTTTAGCTAGCTTATAATAGAAGAAACGATTTTATAGTTATCTTCTAATCTTAGATATATTTTAGTATTAAAGTAAGCTTTTATTTAACTAAATTTAAGCTCTACTATAGTATTATTGTTACTACTAGTTATAAATAACCTAATAGTTTAGTATTATTAAGCTTATATTAGATCCTACTTAAAGTATTTATAAGATCTATTATAGTTATTATATTGCTAGAGATATATAAATATAGACTCTTTATTATTATAGAGATAAATCTACCTTTACTACTATTATTACTAAAGAGAGGTACGCCTAGCCTATATAGAAATTAGGTTATCTTTATAAGATTCTTCTCTATAATACGTACTTTTAATAGAAAGTATAATTTATAGAATTAATAAAGGAAAAGATAGTAATTATAATAATAGTAGAATTATTAAAAATATATATATATTAGTAATAAGGACACAATTATAATAATATAGGCATTTACTAATAACTACGAAGCGCGTCGCACTAAAAAGGTCCGAGTTGGCCTTAGACCCTCCTGCGGAGGGAGCCCGCGGACGGGCAGGGTTAGGGTTTGAGAACTGAGATAAGGCTCAAGCGTCTTCTTTGTTGGGGTCCTCCTTCGTTTCGCGCTTACTTCAGCTGGAAACAGTCTTCGGTTTCATCGGCAGCGACATCCCACCTTCTCGGTAACTCGGGTGTTTGAAACCCTGCATGTGCTGCACGTGTCGGAATTCCTCTCGGCATGCCGTTATGCATTGATCAATAGCCAAACCACGGTTCGATACCGACCAAACTTTGGAAGAGACAGCGAGGCAGCTTTCTATGCGCTCATCCACTCTTTAAAAGTCTGCTCGCCGCCTCCCTCATCGATTATTGTCCGAGTCTCGTCTATCTGTTTCCATAGCCATTATGGAATCAACAGACATCGATATCGGCGACCTCACACCTGTCCAACAGGCTGCGCTGGAACAATACACGGCAGTGACAGGTCAAGATGTCGAAGCTGCGATACCCCTTCTCCAACGAGCGCAGTGGAATACTCAGGTAAGGCTTACCCTATCTCATATTCTGGGCTCACAACTCATCTCTATTAGATTGCCATTACCCGTTTCTTTGACGGCGAACCCGAAGTAGACCCAGTTCAAGAAGCCTTGAGTGCTGCAGCTCCTCAAGACACTCGCCGGCAAGAGACATTGGCCGAATCACTACAGTTCTCACGTCACAGATCGAGAATACCTCCAGCGCCTCGAATAGTACCACCTCCAAATCCCGAATTAAATTACCGTCCCGGGTTTCCCTTCAACATCATACTCGCCCCCTTCAGCCTTGCCTCATATATCCTTACTAGAGTCTTTCGCATTTTTGCTCCTCTAATTCCGTTCCTCCCAACATTACTTGCTCGATTAAAGTCACAAGATAGCACACGCGTGTCCAACCGAAGATCCCTGAAACCGCGAGACACAGCAGCAAGATTCATCCGAGAATTTGAAGAGCAATACGGCTCCAACCAGCTACCTTTCCGCGAGCTCGGTTATGCTCACTCCCTAGACGAGGCTAAGCGCGATCTTAAATACCTCCTCGTAGTCATCCTTTCCCCTGAACACGACGATAATGACTTATATGTACAAGAGACATTACTTGCCCCGGAGGTCATTGCCTTTGTGCAGAATAAAGACAGCAATATAATTCTCTGGGGAGGTTCAATACAAGACTCGGAGGCATATCAGGTGGCCACTGCTTTTAATGTCACCAAATTTCCATATGCAGCTCTCATCGCAAGCACGCCTAATTCGAGCTCATCTAGCAGTTTCGCCACCTCAGGAACTGGTATGGGCATTATTGCGCCTCTATCTGGACTTTTACCTCCTGCAGAATTTCTTTCCAAAATACGGCGCGCCATGGATTCACACATGCCCGAAATCAATCGCCTACGCTCGGAACAGGCGGAACGCAACGCAACTCGAAGCATTCGTGAACAGCAGGACAGCGCATATGACCGGAGTCTAGCCAAGGACCGCGAACGTGCGAAGCAAAAGCGGGAGGAGGAAGAAAAGCGCAAACAAGAAGAAGAAAGTGAGCGCAAAGCCGAAGAACAACGCGAGCAAGCAGCGCACAAATCCGAAGGTTGGAAGATGTGGCGCGCAGTGCGAATCAAGCCAGAGCCCAGCACCAGCGACCAGAATGCCGTGCGAGTCAGCTTACGGCTACCTGATGGCTCTCGCGCCATGCGGAAATTTGAAGGCAGTGCGGAGGTTGAAGAAATATACGCATTTGTTGAATGCGCCGAGCTGCTTGACAGCGCAGTGTTGAGTAAAGAAATAGCTAAACCTGAGGGCTATGATCATCAGTACCCATTCAAGCTGGTGAGTCCGATGCCCCGGACCGTGTACGATATCAACAGCCAAGGCACGATTCGAGAGGTCATTGGGCGGAGCGCAAATCTCATTGTCGAGCCTATTGATGTTGATGATGAGGACGATGACGATGTATAAACTCCTTTTATGAGCATTTACCTCAGTTCATGGACATATTCTGTCTTGTCTTATTACCTAGAAGATTATTTGTGATCAGACACGCCATTTGCAAACTTTAGACTGTTAGAAAGAGCACTAGCCGCTACTACTTGAATGTTGGCATATGAAGCATTGTATAATTATATTTCATTATTTTGCATGATCTACATTCTGCTTCTAGGCATTGCTTCACCGAGTGAACGATCCTTGAATTTCTTCCTCAAAGCTCAAACTCTAGGGCGTGCTTGTACTGGCGTGGAGACTACCCTACTCTAGGTAAGGAGGATGGTGACTCACTACTTGTCCACCAGTAGAGAACTTCTCGCCCATCTTCAATTGCGGACTTGAGTTCTATCACAAACCCAATCCTCGGAGTACAATTACAAAATTCGTCTCAATTCGTCCCAGAACTACCCTCAAAATGGCCTTTCGCATCGAGCCCCTGACCGATGCAGACAAGGATGACTTTATGCGAATCCATTATGACGCATTTGAATCAATTTTCCAGGTTTTCTACCACAAACGACCATCCCCAGAGGGATTCAAAATCATGGCAGAGGAGCGCACCAAAGTCCTCGGGTCACCAGCCACTCGTGCGTTCAAGGCCGTAGATTCGGAAACTGGAAAGATCGTGGCTGCTTCGGTTTGGAAAAGATATCCAGAAGGAAGATCAAATGAAGAATTTCTGGCCGAATTGGACTCAACAAGCAATTTTGCACCAGAGCAGAACGTTGAAGCTTGGAAGGCGGTGTCAGCTCACCTTTTGCAATTGAGGATGAATATCATAGGCGCTAGACCACATTTGTTCTTGTCTGGGCTGATCGTTGATCCTGAGTACCAAGGAAAAGGCATTGGTAAACTTTTGATGCAATGGGGAGTTGAAGAGGCGGATAGGTGAGTAATGCTTACATTAAGATTTCAGTAAGCTGACTTAGCCAGGTATGGACTTTTTGGATACATCGAATCGAGCGAAGCAGGGAAGCCATTATACGCAAAATACGGATTTAAAGACCTTTGCGCCGTTGACTTTGATATTACCAGATGGGGCTATAGTGATTTCCAAGTTAATACCGTGAGTAAAGTTCTGGGTTCGTCAGTAAGGAGATCTAATCCGGATAGATCATGGTTCGGGAGCCGAAAGCAATTGGGGCGTAACATAACGGTTATAGATCCCCAAGTTCGTATTTCAGAATAGTAGCTTATCATTAGAATTTATTGGGAGTCAATTTACTTGCAGTCAACTGACAAGTCATCTCTACTATTTATGGCGCTTGCCATATGTGCCAGAAATTTTAGGAAAGAGCACCTAAGAAGCCGGCACGCTAAGGGCGCCACGTTTTCGAGCCACGCGCGTTTGGCGGCCCAACCCAGTTAGCCGAAACTTTAAACCAACCTCTCAACTTCATGAAACATAACCTCAACTACAGTTCTTGACAGTCGTGAGACTTGAGCACATCTACACATCATTTCCCAATGGCATATCGAAAGCAGCTCATTGCACAGAGCTGCAGTTCAGAATTAGTTCAAAAGAGTCGGCCTCCGAGATGATCAATGCATCATCCCTGCTTGCATACATGCACACACTCAGCCGCAGCGGCAAAGCAATGCACGCAGGATTCTTTGGCGCTTAGGCAGGCACGTTGTCTATTTTCAAAAACCCGACTTATTTTCTCTCTCTGTACCACATGAACACACCAATGACTGGCTTCAGCTGTTGATTAGCCGAGACCCTGACTGTTACGACTGACTAGAGTTCTGGCTCAAAATATGCATACCTACAAAGCCAGGTTATGGCTCAGTCAGTATACCTAATAGGCGCATGGTATGTTTCAGGTCATTTTCTGGGTCTACGCTAGTATAGTGCCAATCACTCTATCATATCTGGCGGCAAGCCTGAGCCCAAATACAATCATTTTGGGGTCTAACTAAATATGAATGGATCCAATACAACATTTCAGCTCGTTGAGTAGTAGCTCGCATGGCTTTATGATTGCAGAAAAATGCTTGCGGCGAGCCACATTGATTCCGCCATACCATCGAACAAAATTGACAATTATGAATCGGAGCCCACCAGAGTTAAGGATATCCTGGAATCCTGCCTTGGCTCAAGAGGAAGAAGAACCCAAAGGCTTCTGGACAAGATGGTTTGTTGATTGGTGGGCCTTCGAGATACTGAGTTGGCTTTTCAGCGCAATTTGTGTTGTAATCATCATAAGCGTCTCTCTCAAGTACGATGGTAAACCGGTCCCACAATGGGCAGGGCTGTCATTCAATGGACTTCTTTCGACGCTATCGGCATTCTTCAAATCAGCTCTACTCCTTCCTACCGCTGAGGCTTTAGGACAGCTAAAGTGGGACTGGTTCAACAACAAACCCAAGGCTATGATAGATTTTGAGGTTCTTGACAAAGCCAGTCGAGGCGCCTGGGGCTCATTTATGTTGATATCCCGTTCAAAAGGGGTGTAAGTACTATGAACACCACGACTAGTCCTTCCGGATTGCTTAACTGATGCATCCAAGTAACCTCGCCACTTTCGGTGCAGCAATTATTCTGCTGTCTTTGCCGTTAGATTTTTTCTTTCAGCAATTTATACAATCTCCAGCTGTATGGGTTCAGACAAACAACGCCACATTGGCAAGATCAGTATATTACGATCCTAGCCCTAGTGTATATTTTCAGAATGGACAAATGATCATTGACCCAGATGTCTAGATGATTTCCGTTCTGTACTCGAATATGGGTCTCATTGACCCTCTGCCTGTTCAAGCAAATTATTCGTGTCCAACGAGCAAGTGTACGTGGGCTCCGTTTGATACGCTGGCAATTTGTAGCACCTGCAAACCAACACCCAGCATTCTGACCTACAGCTGTCAAGAAACTGCAAATGACTGGATGTTCAAGTCAGAAGTCGTGCCCGGTACCTTTGGCAATGCTACTTCCTGTGGCTGGTTTCTGAATCCTCCAGCCGGCCCGCCAGTTCTGATGAGTGGAGTCGGTTTCAATCAGACAGTCGACAATACGTCACAGATACTTGTCTCCCGAGTCTTACCTTTAACTGACCCTTGGACTAGAGAGCATATATATCCCAACGGTACACTCAACTTTAGTGACCTTGATGTGCCTATTGGGGACTTCTTTGTAGCAGCTTCACCAGACGCCGCGGCCGTCCTTTTGCAACGGGAACCTGAACTGCACGAGTGCGCCATGTGGTGGTGCGTGCAAACAATGCATTCTGAGGTTGTAGGCGGTAGACTCTCCGAAGTAGTAATGGATAGTCGTCCTGTCCCCGCAACAAACCCTACGGGCCCATGGCTAACTCCAGCGGTTTTCAATACAGAGTATAACTTAACGCTCCAAGACTCCCACTCGCGAAGTAATCTTTCGATCTTCGGTACCGGCAACTGGACAGGAAGGGAGACCTTGGATGTTATTCAGACTTTTGCCCCCTCAACATGGGTTTCAGAAGATCCTGATGTTAATTCGACCTGGGGCAAGTTTGCTTGGAGAGGAGGAACCACTAATTCACAATTGGTGCCTGATGACACAAATCCCTGGCTTTCTACCACCAATGTTAGTGCAACTATTGATCGATTTGCAAAGCTGTTCTCAACAACTCTGCGAAGGACAGCTCATGGCACTACACATCAATTTGAGACGGTGTCCGGAAGGGCATACGAGCAAATAGAGCATGTGAGGATTGTATGGGCGTGGATCACTTTGCCTTTAGTTTTGCTTGCGTTCAGTCTTGGTTTTCTGTCCGTCACAATATGGAGAAGCTCCAATGCAGAAAATACTGGTGTTTGGAAAACTTCAGCGCTTGCTGTCCTGTTCAAGGGGCCCAGTGAGCGCATTCAAAATGCAACGGATTCGGCGAGCAGAATGAGACGCCATGCTACAAAAGTCCGCGGCAAGCTCGAAGATGTATGATAATATAATCTCACGATTTATGTTACACAAAACTTTTGGTCCAGATAGCTGGTCTCACTTACCTACATAAGCTCTATCGCCGAAGTAGCTATAATTTGCTGTCATCTGACACACCTCACTTCTCATTGTGCACCCGTGAAATCTGAGTTCTTTTGTCTCTGCCGCAAAGACCCTCCGTCATCAAGCTATTATAAATTATCATGTAATCATCCCGATTTCACCCAACAACAAATAATGCTGTTCTAGCCATCATAACGAAGAACCGACTTGAAGTCCCCCTTTAGGCGTGTTACTTACCTGAGGTAGGTGCAACCCAAATAGTGTCCAAAGTCGGCTTTATAGTGGGATCCTGAAACAAGCTTGGTAAACGTTTAATTAGCTAGATCATGTATGTTCAGCAATACTACTCTAATTAGATGTAGTGTGTCCTCTCTTCTATATGTGATCAATTTTCTTCGCTGCTACTTGGAAACAATGCTTCAAATTTCTATTATAGAACAAAAGCACTATGTGTATAAACCTTAACTGAAATTTAAGGCAAGGCAGCTTAAACTTTTATACTTTATTAATTCAAAAGCTGACTCAAAAAAGTCACGCCACTTGAAGGCTCTTTAACCCTGTAATTTGGACGCACTTTTTGCATGCCCTTGTGCACGCCCTTAGACAAAACGGACTATTTTGGGGGAAATTATTGGCTAAACTGCGAATATGTCATAAGAGATATACGGTATCTCTCAAATCGCATCGAGTCCAAATCCTTACCGCCTCTAAACCTGTCGCGGCGGGGAGTAATGACAGCGGCTGTTGATACATTATCAGAGAACCCAATCCAGTAGATTAAGGGCTGACTTGCGCACTTCAATGCAAGAGTCAGGTCACATTAGTCGGTTATGTGATTCGAAGTACTTAAGATGTGCCGCTATAGCTTTAACCTGGACAAAGAACCTGCATCAATTCCCCCAACATGTACAGACCCACTCTTGTCTTCGTTATTATATCCACCTTGGTATTCAGCGCCATATCAGCTCCAACCAACAAACCAAATGCTCAAGAATCTGGAATCGGCATGACCAATGCGGCTTCGCAACAAGATAATCTGAAAAAGAGAGATGGCTTCACCGATGTAGCTTCACAGAACAACAATATGCTCGGACCGCCGATGTGATGTAAGCCGCATAACACTCAACTGCTGTAAGTTGTTGACGGTCACTCTCATTCTGCCGTAACTGATTAACAAATTGATCATAGTGGGTGTTAATATCAATTCAACGATGTTTCCTTGCCAACTTCCCAAAGCAGAAAGCTCTCATAGGCGCACCAGATTATTGACTTACATATCCATCTACAGCTTGATAAAACCAATTCTATCATATTCATTTCCTAGTTCTTGTATCTCTGACGTTTTGAAGCTGAAGAAAGTTCTCGAACTGACAAGTCGGTTTATGATAGAGCACAGTGACCAATGTTAATCCTACACATAAGCATGATCCTGTAATGTTATTATAAGATATTCAAGAGATTGAGCTACGCTGATTCCAGGTAATCATTTACTTCAAGACTACTCAGATTCTTATCCTATATGTATAATTTAGCTACCTCACAGCCCATAACTTGATAGTTTTATCTCCAGATGCGGATGCAAGAACAAAGCCATCTGGCGAAAAAGCCACACTCCTGACTATCTTGCTATGACCACTGAATGTCTGTCTAGGAGTCTCTCCCCGCCTCAAGTCCCAAACTTTGACGGTTGTATCAGCTGAAGCAGAGGCTACCAGATAGCCATTGGCAGAGAAGGCTATACCACGGATCGAGTCAGTATGACCATTGAGTGTTTGTTGTGCGTACTTTAGCCGGCTATCCCACAACTTGATGGTACCATCCGCAGATCCCGAGGCCAAAAGCCCGCTTGCTGAAAAGGCCACACCATAAACATAGTCACAGTGACCTTCTAGTGTTTGCTGCAAGTCTCCTCGTAGTGTGTCCCAAAGCTTTATAGTCTTATCACCCGATCCAGACGCTAAAATAGTCCCGTCTCGAGAGAAGGACACATCTCGCACCACATTGTCATGCCCCTTTAGAGTATGACTTTTGGTACCTGACCGTAAATTCCACAGCTTCACAGTTTGATCTGTTGATGCGGAAGCCAGTCTCGATCCATCAGGTGAAAACTCAAGTCCCCACACTGAGTCATTGTGTCCGTTTAGTGTCTGTTGTTCGACTCCCAACTGCGCGTTCCAGATTTTAATGGTCCTATCCATCGACGCTGACGCCATTGTTAAGCCATCAGGTGAAAATTTCACATCTCGAACCGCGTTCTCGTGTGACTCAAGAGTATACCGCTCCGCTCCTAGGCGCAAGTCCCACAGCTTTACACTTCTATCGGCTGAACCGGATGCGACGAACAAGCCGTTTGGAGAGAAGGCCACGCTCCACGTAGAGTCAAGATGGCCTTTGAGGGTTTGCTGTTTTTGCGCCGGTATGCTTCTCCACCAACCCGCCTTTTTGCTTTTGAGTAATGGCTTTGTTGCGATGACACATTTCTCGCCGAGCAGATTGCTTGATATTCTACACGCTAGACTTTTTGAAGAAGCGTTTGGTAGACCCTTTTTGAATAGGGTGAAAGACTCCTCGTTGATATATGAGTCATCGTAACCATCGTGACTATCGTGACGAGTTCTTGATGATTGATGAATTGCTATTGTTTGAACTTGTGCCCGGGAGCCGGTAAGCATTCTGTTATCTGGTTGCTTTGCGGATTGTTCCAGGGACTCCTCAGGCCCATCATTTCCATCCCCTGGCCTTGCTTCGACTTCCATGGCCTTTAGGCAATACAACTGTATGGGACTGGTTTCTGACTGGGAAAGCTGGCACAGAATGGCATGATATATCCCTGCATCGTTGTCTCTACCGCACAGCTGAAGTATACGAATGAGATTTCGCAGAGCCTGTAAGCAGCAATCTAGCTGGCGGGGATATTGCTTTCTGAATCCCTTATAGGCTCGCCGAGCATAGAGAAGAGCTTCTGTCAAATGGCTTTTCTCCACCAAGATTTCTGAAAGCATCAAAGTATCTTGAAGATGAGGAGCGCAGCTTTCAAGAACATCGGAGGAGGCCACAAAAGCAATCTTCTCCCTCAGCAGCTTTTCCGCTTCGTCCCACTTTCGTTGTGCTTTAAAGGCGAGAATCAAGCATGACAAGACCTCAATATGTAGAAAATGGAGGTCTTCATTGTTTCTCCTTCTTTTTTTCTTCTTAAGCCACTTGACACAACTTTTTAGATCCGCTTCAGCCTCGCTGGATTTGCTTGCGTGAAGTTTGGCTTTGCCTTGCTGAAATAGTGCGAGAATAAGTTCCGATTCTTCCTCGTCAGCTGGATCTCCATCGCTTGCTACCTCCGTTTGTTCATCGCCATGTCGATCTCTTTTCATGAAGGCATTGGAGGAATGATCAGAAGCGTCATCAATAGAAGTTCGTTCATGTGATTTGATCCAGTCAATCATCAAGGTGTTCGGTCGGGGAAGAAAAGCTTCTCCAAAATCTGACAAGCAGAGAGTGTTTCGTTGACCATCATTGCCGTTACTGACTACAGTTGACGCCGAAGAAACCACACTGGCTGCAGAATTCAAACAGGTGCGTAGGTGATCCAATTGTTTGAATTGTGCGGATTGTTTCTTTGATGTACGCTCCTTGTTTCCAAGCTGGGTGTTTGATTTCATCTTTTCTTCCATGGAGGCTAGTCGATAGTTCATGTCAATAGCCAGCTCCTGTATCGTTGAATTTACTTGATTCAAAGTTGGGAGCCCAACCTGAAGAGCTTCGCTAGTAGAAGCTTGGTGCCATCTAGTGATTGTTTGGTCAGCAATAGATTCTGGGGTCACTGATATCTGTGTCAAGGACTTACAACAATGTCGTTTGTAAGGAAACCTGAATTGTATCTTTGTAGGAGCGTATCTGCTGCTGATATACAGCAATTTCATGGGTGGCCGCATGGAGTCTAATGTGCTTTCGCGTAGAGTCTAAGAGATTCACATGCTTGTTGACGCGTACAATTGTGGTCTGAAGCGACTTGAGCGTTCCTTCCGCATCATCCAAAGACGTTTGAAGATGGCGCCAATGTGAGGTTAGACTTCCCTCAGATCTTAGAGAACTCTTTACTTTCGGTTCATCGATTATGTCTGTAACTTGGTCCAATATCTTCTCGAAGGCCGTGACTTCTTGCAGAAGCCCATTAATTGCTGTCCCAACTAATTTCGTGCCGCTAATAAATTTCTTCAACTCCCAGCCGAGCCCGCTGCAGAGGCTTGCAATGGTGAGCGACGAGACGACAATTGATAAGGGATCCATGAGTTGGTAAGTTTATCAAAAATTCCATTGCAAACAGATCATTCCAAGTGATGAAAGCTGGACTACACTTGATGAACAAGAACGTTTGACGCAAGAATCAGATTTAGTTGAACTTCTCCTTAGCTCAAAAGTTAATGATCATCTCGAAGATAGTGGAGCCGCTACTCGAGGCGCTATAGATAGCGCGTAAAGGCTGGATGGCGGCCCGCGCCTCGATCTAGGCTGTTTTGGGATGTTTATGTTTCAGATTGCTGCATGTCGAGCGTTCAGCGCTTGTTTAAGCTCTGCCATTTGCGCTTGGCTTTGCGGCGCCTTGGGTCCTGCGAGGCGATCATTCACTCACTCATTCCTAATGGGCCAAAATGCCATCAGCCGACTTGCTTTCAAGCTTTACTGCAAGCCTACCCAGAACAGAATTGTGTACTTGGTGCTAATGGCGATCGCTTAGAAAGTAGAAGTACTTCCTAGTAAGATGTCTTAGATATGGTCTTTATTGGCCAGTCAGACAGGTGCCGTGCTTATACAGACTCTAACAAAACTAAAGTTTTTCTCTATCACCTATTAGTGCCTGTTTATGCAGCTTTATCATGTGCTGTGGTTGACCTCCAGAGTTCCTCGTCTTTCGCAACATACTTCAGCTCTGGCAGAAGCGCAACAGTGTAACTTATACATCTAGACAAAACCGGATCGCAAAAGCTCAGAAAACGAAAATGGCTGGCCAGCCTTCTATCTCTGAGCAAGCAAGCCCACAATCTCCTACCAGTCCAATACCTGAGCCGGATACTCAATCAATAACCTCAACTCGTCAATACTCTGATAATGGTCTCAGCATAAACAACGACACATATTATGCAGAAACAAAATCTTCAGGCTCTTTTCAGACTTTCTATATCGCCTCGCAGCAACGAAAGTCTATAGGATCAAAACCTTCCGAATCATCTGCACAAAACCATGAACACTTGGAGATGGACCAACCCGGCTTCTGGAGAAAATGGTTCCTAGAATGGTGGGGAATTGAGCTTCTGAGCTTAGGCTTCAGCGCACTATCTATGGTTATTATCCTGATAGTACTTGCGCAATATGATGGCAAAGGACTACCTCAATGGAAACTCGGCATTTCAATAAATGCTTTTATATCCATCTTTGCTGGATTTACCAAATCGGCTCTTTTACTCCCCACTGCACAGGCTCTTGGCCAGTTGAAATGGAATTGGTTTACCAAATCTCGCCCTATGCACGATTTTGAGCTCTTGGACAGTGCTAGTCGAGGGCCTTGGGGCGCTCTACTCCTCCTTGGTCGCATGAAAGGAATGTGAGTTACATCTTTGTTAGGTTCGTTCTTTAAAGAGTTGACTAATTCCTTCAAAGTACACTGGCGTCCATTGGGGCTGCTATAATTCTGCTTTCTGTACCGCTTGATCTTTTCTTTCAACAAATAGTGCAGTTTCCTACGGTCTGGATTGTATCTGGGGATGCAACCCTCGCTCGGACAATCTATTACAACCCGGTTCCAAATGAATACTATGTACAGGACGATACTGTTTACTCGCCAGATCCTACTACTGATTCTGCGGTTGAACCACTTATTTGGTCAACGGGCAATCCTCAGCAAGTTCGTTCCAGCTGCCCCTCTAGAAGATGTACGTTTGAACCGTTTGAGAGCCTTGGGGTGTGTAGTTCATGTATCGAACTACCCGACTTACTCAAATTTGGTGTTCGAAATGTTGTTGACAATTGGTCTGCGGATTCGGTGGCTAACCCAAACTTGGATAATCTCACAAACACGCCATCTGTCGGATGGTATTTGGAAGCACCTGGTCAAGATCCGATCCTGATGGCAGGATATTCTTATCAGTCGAATGATACCTTAACTCCCAAGTCCATCCTCAGAGGAAGGATTGAACCCATGCGGGAAATGTTCACCAGACAAGCAAGATTCCCCGGTGGGACCATCAACTTTCACAACATTACAAATCCATTGGCAGACTTCCTCATTGCATTCAATCTGGGAATTTTAGGTAGCTCGGATAGTGGGATATTTAATCAGACGCCCGTTGTTCACGAATGCGCTCTGTATTGGTGTGTACAAACCATACAGGCTCGCTTGGAGGGCGGGATCATTGCTGAAAACATCACTGCCACCCGCCAGCTTGTTTCAAGCCACGCTGATGATCCGTGGGACCCGGATACTAAGACGTTTCTGACAAATTTCACACTCACAAAGCCTGACTTACAGAACCCGAAGGGAGCGCTATTAAACTTCGGAGTCAGCAATATCACAACTCGCACAACGATCCAGGTTTCAGAAATATTCTCTCCTTCTAGCTGGACAGAGTTCAATGGTGACACTACGATGGCGAAAGTGAATTGGAGAGGCAACCCATTCTACAATCGTCCCGTTGCAAATTCAGCGAACCCATGGAGCAGTCACAACGATCCAGTCGCGCATGTTGCAGCGATTGCTGAAGAGATGAGCAAGGCAATGCGGAACACTCCCCAAGGAGCGACTGATACATACGATCTTGTGATTGGAAAAGCATGGGAAGAACAGATCCGAGTGCATATTATATGGGCTTGGATCGTACTGCCAGCGGTGCTAATGGCTATAAGTTTTGTTTTTCTGGCAGCGACAATGGCTCGAAGTTCAAGAGATGATTTCATTGGAATTTGGAAGACTTCGGCGTTAGCAATCTTGTTCAACGGTTTTGGGGATGATGTACAGAGGAAGATAGGAGGCTCTTCTACGGAACGTTTAGGACAAGCCAAAAGAACGGCTAAAGATTTGACCGTCAGATTAGAAGAGGACTAGTGAGAAAACGCAATATCTTCAGTCTGAGTAGCTTAACAAAAACCATTTCAGCAGACATGTCTGATTTGCTAAAGTTGGCCAAGTGGCATTGAAAATCATGCAGATGTCCAGTTCTGTTTTGGGAACGTGGATGAGGCTGACTGCGGCGATGTAGGCGCTTAGCCAGAAATTCCATCTGAGGGGCCGCTTTGGAGGCGTCTGCAGGATGCAGCTGCATTAGTCCTCTGTAAAGTAGTACTTACAAGGTATAGGTTCCTTCAGGTAGACCGCTTGAACCAGGCGGCTATGCATCTATAAACTCCAATGCGGCTACAAGGCAATGTTGCGATGGAATGAATAATAGTGTAGAGATTCTTTCTTGTTTATGCGTAAGACTCCTAGAGCAATGTTCTATAGCATACTGTGCAGATTGCAAAGAAAGGAAGTGGTTGACCTCGCTGCTTTCTGATTTGCTTTAGTATAGACTGGTCTATTGGATCTTGCATTTCTTCCATCATTGTCTTTTCACTCCTTATGCTGGTATACTACAATCTGATCATTGTGCTTTGATCTCTATTCCAGAACATGGCCCACCTTTCTGTTCAGAGTCAGACTGTTCTAGATGAGCATCTCTCCTTATCCCCAAGGACACCAGATTTAGGTCAATTCCCTTCGCCAGTCAATTACGGATCAGTCACACCCACGTCAGAACATCATCCTTTTTCAGAAAGGAGTTCGACCCAATTCCAAAAATCCTTCGTGGAGAAGTTCCAGAATACGTCGGCAAACTTCACCTTCAACTCCAAAGGAGACGAACAATTATCACAAAGTTCGGCAAGCCATACCGTCGGAAGTCGACTTCAGCGAGAAATTGAGGATGGTTGGCTATGGGAAGCTCTCAGCTGGGTGATAAGTGCGGGCTGTATGCTAGCACTAACTGTTCTTCTGGGGCTTTATAACAACAAGCCTTTACCGGCAAGGTGGCCTTCTGGCATCAGCCTGAACGCCGCTATATCTGTACTTTCTAGTATCGGAAAATATGCTCTCTCAGTCCCACTGGAGAACTCGCTTGGCCAGCTGAAGTGGATCTGGTTTCGAAGCAAAAAGACAAAAAAATTGATCGATCTAGAAAGATTTGACGAAGCAAGTAGAGGACCATGGGGTGCTTTTCTTCTACTGTGGCACATCAAAGGAAAGTAAGTGTTGAGCGATTCAACGATCCTTATACTTGTTGCTAAAACGAGGAACAGAAAACTTGCCTCGTTCGCCGCCGTAATAACCATCTTATCTCTGGCAATGGATCCCTTTTTCCAACAAATTGTTGCATATCCGCAAAGGCCAGGCGAATTCGGTAAAAGCACGATTACGAGAGCCGTAAAGTTCTTCACTCACGAAAACCTCGAGTACGCCAATGGAGGAAACTATAGTATTTCAGATGAGAGTATGTGGAGTGCTATGGAAAGCGCATACTTCGGTGACGGTAAAGAGTCAAAAATTGACGCATTCTGCCCTACATCAAACTGCCAATGGCCAGAATTCCAGACTTTGGGAGTTTGCAGCAAATGCCATGACGCCTCCGAGCTGCTTCAATTTGGATGCATGCCAGAACGAGGGGAGTGGTTGACCCAGAGAAGCACAGCAATGCTGGGAATCAATCAAACAATCAGTACTGCACCAGTCCTATCTTGCGGATGGTTCTTCAATGCCAGCTCTGAAGATCGTATGCTGATGAGTGGATATGTCTTGGATAATACCACATCGCCCCCAAGTCCTGGAGAGGCTCTTTTCATACGCTCTTTAGCTACTGCTACACCTGCAGATGCTGACAACGTCACTTACTGGGATCGATCCTACTATTACAAGAATGAGTCAAATGCCTTGCCATTTTGGGACTTTCTGGTTGTGATGAACAAAAACGTATCTTCGGTGTATCTACATGAACGCCCAGAGGCTGCTGAATGTGTTCTGCAATGGTGCGTCAAAAACATCACTGCGTCGGTCATCAACGGAGAGTACAAAGAGGAGATTGTCTCGACATTCATCAACGAGACTCAGGTTGGCTATCCAGCTCGCCACGAATCCAAATGGAGGCCGCCTGGAACTTCATACATGCATGGTGTAGCAGATGTTATCATCGAGCCCCCAGGACAGGATGAGCAATTCTTCGTCCCAGACTATACGGTGTTCCAGACGGTCAACCCTTTCTACTGTTTTATTCCATCATATATGACAGTGGCAAATATCACAGCAAATCCACTTATGCGAGTTGATAACAAGAATACAGGTGGAATGGACAATTCCTACATACTGAACTTCAATCTCACTGAATGGTCAAAACCAAGCAACATATCCGTCTGGTCGGACATAATGGCAACTGCAGTTACAAACACTATTCGAAGTTTTCCAAACAGTTCTGAGCCAGTTCCCGGTTTCGGAGGACTGGAGACTTATATTCACATTCAGTGGGCTTGGATATCACTGCCGGTGATCATATTATTTGGCACGGCTATGTTACTAATCTGTGTCATTATCACCGGACCAACAAAACAAGAAGGAGGAGTGTGGAAAACCTCTCCGCTTCCAATGTTACTTCATGGACCCAGTTCACAGCTGCGAGCAGATTTTGGAGATGCATGGAGTATGTACGATATGAGAAGGAAGGCCAGGCAGGTGGATGTCGTCCTCAGGGAAGAAGTAGATGGATTAAGGTTTCATCCTGATAAGAATGGAAGTTATGCTGAGAAATGAACGGGTTGTGTACTAACCAAGATAACAAGATCTGTACATAGGTAGTTCATTATTCTTTCTGTTCGCTTGATGTGCACATGATGAAGCAGGTCTACATTACAATATCCAAGATGAAGCGACTTCTGGAGTTTTTCATCAACGGTCATTCGCTTCAAGATTTTGGTCAGCTGCAAGCGAAGTGGAAGTCGTAGGGATTGGCCAGCACTTAGAACTGACTGCAAGCATAATGCAAGTTCTTGTGATCAGTGGCCAACTGGATCAAAAGGCGATGTTCCTGCATTGCAGGCTGCAGTATTTCTGCCATGCGATGTGTGAGAATATTATGAGTAGAGTGCAGGCTCCTCACTGCCAGCCTCTGAAGTTAGAAAGGACGGTTTGGTGCAAAGTCCTTACAATTGAGCTCAACGATGGCGAAAAAGGGTAGGTGTTTACCAGCATAACAGGTAGCATCGACTTCTCCAAGTGAGGTGGGCCGAAAGCTTGAGCCAATGGCAAACATCGCGTTATCCGCCGAGTGAAGGTTCCAAAAATTCCTCAAACACTTCCCTCTCTCTGGGCGTAAAAAGGCCGCTGAAGGGGCCGCTGGAAATCATGCGAAGGCGGGGTTTCTTAAGGAAAAAGAAGCAGACAAGCAGGTTTTTAACCAGGCGGATAAAAATATCTCAAGGGCGACCGTCGAATCCGGGGGTTGGGCTGTGCGAGAAGAGCTGCCAGTACTGGGAACCTATCAAAGCGCGTTGGCCGGCGCGTACGTGCATATGCAAAGCCACTCTGTTTGCCGTGATTGGCGATGTCTCGTTTAAGCTCATCGAATAACAAAGTCTGCGTCTAGAAATCCAAGTTGATTTGCTCTTACAGCTCCAACTCTACCGAGAAGCAGGACTCATGATCCAAGAAGTGTCCGAGCAGACTGCCCGCGATGTACATATTTTACCGCTTCGAATGCAACTCCGCCCCACGCGATGCCTGTTACGGATGTCAGATAGGCCGCGGATGTTGACCACCTGCAACATTGAACCTACAGAGACTATCCTCGCCGCAGGATCCTAAATGCAACCAATTTGCAAGATGCGGGCTGGACCTCATAGGCATATCTAACTGCATGTCTACCCCTCCCACCCTGTTGTTGGTGTTGTACTCGGGTCCACACTTGCAATCGTGATCTTCAGTAACCTGTTGTAGCACCAAATTAGCTTCAAGAGGTCGATATTCATCTGTTTTGTTCTTTGCCATACCCATCTCTATCACTGATCCACATCACCCTGAGTGGTGTTGCTCTACCATGGTCGATTCTCAATCAAGCAACATTAAACAGTTTATTCGAAGTGGAAAGTTCTCAAAACGTCTCAACCTGAACCGACCAAGAGCACCAGAGCCATCCCTTTCCACCATTCACTCCGCGGGGTCAGACGAAGAAGATGGCAATTCCACTGACATTGAGGATTTTCCGGAGGAGAAGAATGGAGTAGTGAAGGCGGTAGCAAGGGAGGACAATGCAGCCGATGGCTCTGAGTCTACGAACAATCCACAAGGTGGAAGGTTAGTCACTGGTCAAAGACCACTTCTATCTGGTGTTCTTTCCAATATCGCCAACCTCGCCAACCGGAGGTCAAATACCAGTCGGACCTCTACAGCAAGCCGGTCAAGTCGGACATCAATGTCCACACGTTCTTCAATTGCTTCTTCTACTGGCGGGCTGCCAACCATAACAGAAATCCCTCCTCTGCCCGGGCTTGTTTCCGATCACGGTTCATTGCCGCCAACATCAGAACCACCCTCAACTCCGCCTTTAGAAGACCACATTATGCCGGTAATACCTCCCCATCCAGGTTTCACCCCAGTCCAGCAATGCGATAACAGCGACACTCATTCCCAAGGTTCAACACTTGTGGGATCTCCACCTCGTCACAACGGAAACTCTCAGATACCTCCATATTCTATTTCTGATGTATTTGCAAACTCACCACCTCCTCCTATGCCCTCATGGCCATTGCCATCAGATACAATGAGCGAAAAGAGTGGCAAGAGCTCTCTACCTTTAACAGCTTCGCCTCACTCTTCGCACTCCTTTGCCTCAACTCCAGCCTATAGCCCACCCTCATATTGTCAGCCTTTTGGGGATAGTAATGCCCCTGGCTCAAGATTCTCATGGCATGTTACACCAGTCGATCGGGCTCGAAACTGGTTTACTATTTGGTTCGTAGAATGGTGGGCCTTTGAAATCATTAGCTGGCTGTTTAGTGCAGTTTGCATGGCGATTATCTTGGGCGTTTTGTTCCGTTATAACAACAAAGAAATACCCCATTGGAGAATCGGCTTTACTCTTAATGCTTTCATTTCAATACTCTCGGGGTTCGCCAAATCTGCTCTTCTTCTTCCGACGGCAGAAGCGCTCGGACAACTCAAATGGAATTGGTTTACCAAGAAATCTAAAGCCATGCTAGATTTCGAAGTCCTTGACAGTGCTAGTCGCGGACCTTGGGGCTCTATGGTGTTGCTCGCACGAACTAAGGGAGTGTAAGTCTGACATGGTTGACAACCTACCGCCGATATGCTAATGTACTTTACAGAACCCTTGCCTCAGTTGGTGCAGCCATTATCCTGCTCTCATTACCGCTTGATCTATTCTTCCAACAGATTGTCCAGTATCCCAACGTAATGGTCGCACTGGGAAATTCAACTCTCACAAGATCGGTGTATTATGACCCTATTCCAGAAACAGTCTTGCAAAGCGGCTCTACGATCACGAACCCGAACGCGCAAATGGTCGCCAACCTGTGGGAGATGATAACTGCCAAGCAGCCTTTGCTCACGTCGCCTAACTTCACTTGCCCAACCAGCCAATGCAATTTTCAACCATTTGATACCCTTGCGATATGTAGCTCATGCACAGCGGTACCGGGCCTTCTTGAGTACGGCTGCAAGAATGCTACCAATGAGTGGATGGCTGACGCATCTACTGACCCCGACGACTTTACTAATACAACTGCCTGCGGATGGTATCTCAATCCTCCAGGACAAACTCCCATCTTGATGAATGGATATGCCTACAACGCTTCTACTCAAACGCCTGGAGAAATCCTTGTTTCAAGAATCGTGCCATTGAGAGACATTTGGACTCGAAAACCCGTCCTTCCCAATGCCACTATCAACTATGGGGACATTATCAATCCGTTGGGCGATTTCATTATTGCGTCATCTCCGGATGCCAAGTCTGTTCTTTCAAACAAGCCTCCTGAAGTTATCGAATGTGCAATGTGGTTTTGCGCGCAAACACTCAGGTCTCAGATTAAAAATGGACAGCTCTCAGAGCAGATTCTGAAGACTCAAGTAGTACCTCCAACGAATACTGGTAATCCTTGGAAGACATCTGCTTGGTACGACAACTCTTTCAACCTTACTCTTCCAGACTCCCGCAGCTCAAGTGGCTCATCTGTGTATGGAACTGGGAATTGGACGGGCCGAACCACTTTGGACATAGTACAAGATTTCGCTCCTTCGACCTGGACCAGCCAATCCAGCCAGGATTCAACAATCGCAGGGAAATTCAATTGGAGATCAGGTACGCCAGACGTGAAAACGATTCCTTTGGAGACCAGTCCCTGGATCACGACTTCGAATGTTACCCATAGCGTGACAACAATGGCAGAAAGCATGTCCGCTGTCTTGAGACGAACTTCACATGGCTACTCAAATCAATTTGAGTTTATCCAAGGAATAGCCTACGACGTCAGGACTCACGTTCAGATACGATATTTCTGGATCATCCTACCTGCATGTTTGCTACTCTTCAGTTTTGTTTTTTTAATGGCGACAGTCCTCAAGAGCTCGAAAGATGATAAGAAGATTGGCGTTTGGAAGAATTCGGCACTCGCGGTTCTGTTCAATGGTCCATCTGATGACGTTCAAGACCGAATGGGCAGTCAGCTCAAGTTAGGCTCTGCAAGGGAGAAGGCACGGAATATTCGAGTGACGTTGGATTGATAAACCAATGGCTGCTTGCTTTCATCCGAAATTATGTAATACCCATGAGACATGTTTATACGTTCAAATATTATACTTCACCTTTCTTAATTACGGAGTACATCATGAGACCATATTGACCTAGGCGAGTCCTCGGTTTACGGAATGTCTTGCAACGTCGAGGTTCCGATTATGGACTCAATTCTATTAACAATTAGTAGAAACACATTGACACACCTTGACCGCCGAGGAAATAGGTAACCGTCTGAAAGTCAGGAAAAAGGCCAGGCTTGCTTTTCTACCAATAAAATCTGCCAAGCGTACGGTCATCGAATACGGCAAGTCAATCTGCACCGGCACCAGCAGCAAATCACTACGGTCATGCTAAGAGAGGGCTGAGGTGTTCAAGATATCTCGACCTGGTACGCCAGGCCGAAATGTAGCATATAATTGAAGTAATGAGTTGCCTCGTTCCATTCCTAATTTGAGACCAGTCCACTATGACAGAAGAAATTTTTGAGCTAAAAGATGTATCCCAACCAAAAGTATATACAGAAATTTGTTGACATGAAAGAATCGAAGAGTCGAAGAATTGAAAAGTCGAAGAATTGAAAAGTCGAAGAGTTAAAGATGTGTACAGTGAACGGAGGTTGGTCGAAAATGCTGGACTCGAGGAGCTCCTGGCTCTTAAGTCTGAATGTATAAGCTGCTGACACGATTAGCTCAATCAATGGTTGACAAGGCAGTATCATCTGAAAACTCACGATCGTCCTCAGTATCCGCTTTGCATGGCATCTTTACGCTTCTCCTTGTAGCCACTTTGCATGGCATCTTTACGCTTCTCCTTGTAGCCACTTTGCATGGCATCTTTGCGCTTCTCTTTGTAGCCACTTTGCATGGCATCTTTGCGCTTCTCTTTGTAACCACTTTGCATAGCATCCTTGCGCTTCTCCTTATAGCCACTTTGCATGGCGTCTTTGCGCTTCTCTTTGTAGCCGCTTTGCATGGCATCTTTGCGCTTTTCCTTTACAAAGTGCTCTGTCTGCATATATGTCAGTATGCATGGTTCGTATGTCTGGACTTTCAACTTACGCCTTCACTTCTGACAGCCATCGGAGCTATTGTACTGATCGAAGAGACAGGGGCGGCACTAGCTGTCCAGGCTAGAGCAGCGGACAATACCAGAAGAAGATTGACTTGAACCATAATGAATCTGACTTAAAAATGGAATGAATAGTTTGTGGAATACCAAGATAAATACTGAATGAAATGTACAAGGCTGAAGGCGGTTGATGTCAATTAGTTCAAGAACATGGAGTCCGAGGATCTTAAGTAGGTACAAGTAGCACGCTATGGCACATGGGACAAGGCCAGCTGCTTGGTGACAGGACCACCGATAAGTCCACTAGATATCACATCCACAGCGGTTAGAGAGTTCACATACGAGGCAGTAATCAATCAATCGGAATGAAAATGAACAATGGCGTCATGCGGTACCAACGGCTAACCAGACTACCGCCTTGAAGTGTGATATCAAGAGTTGAATCGCAGCCAAGGTCCCAAGTTCATGACTACCTATTGCACAGATCAAGAAACGCAGCAGAAAATTACTTTGGACTCTAAAGATGTGTCTCAAGAGACGCCGTGATTGTCTTGTTCTGCATGAAGAACTCGAAATAATTGGTGCAATACGAACGCGATTCGTGAATGATGGACTAGAATGTTGCCACAAGACCAGGCTCAAGGTGATATCGAGCCAGGCACAGCATGGCTTGCAGAGGATCGCACGTTGAATTCGTGGACTCTACAAATCAGGGCGTTCCATTGGCCTGACTGGCCTACAAAATTGCTCCATGTCAAAGAAAAGTGTACATTTCCACGCACCTTCCAAGGAGCTTTGGCCAGATATCAAGCATCGCGGAAGCCGGAAGGCCAATGCGTGCGCCCTGACCTGATGTTAGCCGAGGTGGCCGAATTGTGATTCGTTACCAGCCTTCAAAAAGTCGAGAAACTACGAAATTTGCTTAGAAAAAGATGGAGAGTGGTGATCAAATGGACAATGTGGCGGCAGGGAGGTTGTGAAGAAGCTGGAAGCATCACAGCCAAAGCGCAACAAGGCTGCATGTGTTCCCTAACCATCAACAAGTCGCAAGCTCCCATGGCCAGCCTCACAGCAGTCCGATTTGCGGTCTTGAAACTCTGACTGGTGGACAGATCCTGGAATCGGGTCATCATTGGCCATGTCATGAATGTCAAATCTTAGCGTCCTGCAGGCTAGACCTGTGCCTTGCCGCGACTTGGATGCGTTCGCATACAGGCTCTGAAAGTAGAGCCTCCCTGAACACGCGCACATGCAGTCTTTCATTGATTTCGTGATTGCCGATGTGCATCGTGAGTATGCATACGCGCTTACTCATCATCAGGTGAATGTCGTGAAAATGATCACAATCACATCCAGGATTCTTGGATGCGCTCGCCTTCCAGCCACGGAGACACTAGGGAAAGATGTGGATGAGCAAGCCATTTTTTACGCCGGAAGACGGCCACCAATTTCCACCAAGTGGGCCACGATGGCAGCTGGTAATCGGCCCGCGACGACGGGACATGCCTTCAGCCTACGGGAGCTCGAGTTGCAAAGGAGCTTTGACGAAGGCAAACGTCAACTTAGAGAGTGCTCGCCGATCAAAGCTCGAGGTCAGCCTTGCGTTCATCACAGTGTTGGCACTCGAGTTAGTATAGTCGAGTACTAGTACTAGTACGGCTAGTATAGAATTATTTTAATACTTACTCAACTAGACTAGTCCAATCAAGATCCAGGACTAGTACTAGTACTATACTAGTCTAGAAATATATAATAAATACTCTACTAGTACTCAAATACTAGTACTAGTATTACTAGTATACTAGTACTAGTTTTATATATAGATTAGGGTTAATATTATAGGGTTATTTTTATATTATTTAATTCGGAATTTTACGTAGATTACAATGGTATTATTAGTTTTTTAATAGCTAGTCTTATTCTATAGTTATTATACTTTAAACATAAAGTTATTTAATTATATTATATTTTTAAAGGTTATTTAGTTATATAGTACTTAATATTATAAATTACTTAATAATATTTTAGATTTAGGGTTCTAGATTTATAATACATACGAAACTATAAAAATTAGACCTAAATATACTAATAATTAGTTTAAATACTAATAATTAGAAGTTAAGAGTATAAAACAATTAAGAAAAAGAGATAAATCTTAAAAATTTATATAAATAACTTAATAGTAGTAGATTTTAAGATAAATATATAAATTATTATATATTTAGATTCATTAAAGTATAAGGAAAACAGCCCTAGAGTTAGTTTTTTAATAAGTCGCTTATATACTAATATATAGTAGTATTTAAGAGTTTTTAATAAATATATTAATAAAAGTTTAAGGTTTATATTTTAATACTAGATAAATAAGGAGTATTATAGGTTATTAAAGATCTTATATATATATTAGTATTATATATATACTATAATCTAGATTTAAGATCTTATCTAAGCTTAATAAAGATAAAAAATAATAATAAAGATAATAATTAATAATAATAATATTCTAAAAAGAAATTATATTTAAGACTTTAAACCTATATTATAGTAAAGACCTTAGTAGTAAGTATATATTAGTCTCAACTATATTATATAAATATACTAAAATAGCTATATAATCTTAAATCTAAGATTATATTTAAGATTTATAAAATAAGAATTTAAAATATATATCTTTTAAATAATTATTTTATAACTTAAATATAAGTAGCTACATAGTAGTAATATATATAAATATATATACTAAAATATTCTAGATTTTACGATCTATCTAATGCTATAGGTCTCAAAGCTTATTCAAGTCTAGTTTTAATACTATTACTAATAATACTATTTTATTTTTAATAATTATAATTTACTTAATAAGCTAGAATAAGGGTTTTGCTATAGTATACCTAAAGTAAAAGGTATAACTATTATAATTATCTATATTTTAATTTATTTTATAGTATACTAACTACTAATACCTATATTTAAGTAATAAAATTCTATATATTCTTAAAATCTTTATTTATTTATATTATATTTAATTCTTTTATTCTACTCTTTATAATATACTATTAACGTCTAATTTCTATATAAATTCTAATGCTACTAACCTTATATCCTATAAACTACTATCTAACCCTTTATTCTAATTTAAATAGTCTACTTTCATTTAATACAAATACTTATTTTAAGTTAAAACAACATTTTTTTATTTCTTTTATTTAAATACAATCCTAACTCTACTAACGCCTAAATAACAAATATAAACAATTTAACTCCTCTAATAATTACTTTCCTCCTCGCTATCACTATCACTATCACTACTATCCTCTTCTAGTAAATATAATAAAGACTTTTATAGCTCTTTAATACTAGGCATTTGCCAGTTTTTTAACTAAATAATCCATTTAGAAGTTTCAGCTAAAAGCTTATTTCTATCATTAGAAATAATATTACCGCCAATACTAAATATACTTTCAGCACTAGCTAAAGTAACAGGTATTATTAAGTATTTCTTAGCTAAGTAAAATAAAACAAGAAATTCTATTTGTTTTATATTCCAGTATTTTAAAAGAGATATTTTAGGATCAGTAACGTGTACTTCTCTTAAATAACGAACAAATTCCTCTTCTATAGGAGTATTCTCACTAATTAGAATAAAAAACTCGTTTTATTATTTATTTAGAATAATAATAAGAATATTACTATTTTAAGTACCTAAAGAACTAGGATTTAGCTTTCTAAAAGCTATATAATACTCGTCTTCAAATAGTTTAGATATATTACTTAGAATATCATCGTAGTAATATAATATACTATAAGGCATATTTTTAAAATACTTTGTTTTATATCTAGGATCTAGAATTAATACTAGAATAAAAGGTTTTAACTTTTTTACCTATTCTAGATTATAAATCTTACAAAGATAGTACTCTTCTAGCTTTTTAATACCTACTTTTATAGCTTTAACAAAGTATTTACGCTCTAGATAATTAGCTAATAAAATAGATCTAACAGACATTAAAAATTCAAGCATCTTTTCTTCTAATTTATTAAATAAAGAATAAATATATAAAAGCGTTCAATTTAATATAGTATAAATTTGCCCTTATAGAGTAACTATAGGTACATCAAAAAACTTAAGAATATCTTTTAAATTCTTTAGTACTAACTAATTAGCTTTATTAAAAGTAAACTTCTTTTTAAAGTTTTTATCCTTAGTATTTATAAAGACATATTCAACGCATAATTTAAGCTTAAAAAGACACTCTAAAGTATAATACATAGAGTTCCATCTAGTATTATTATCTATAGGTACTTTAGTAATTTATACCTCTTTAGGAATTAATCCTTATTCAAGATAAAGCTTTCTAGATAATTCAAAGTTTTTTTAATATTCTATCTCGTATTTAATACCCTTTACTACTCTTTTAAGTCTACCTATAAGACTTTTAGAAGCTATATTATCTAGAATAGCTTCTAGTTCAGCTAGTATAGTATTTACATTAATAAGAGTAGCTCTTTCTCTAGCAGATTTTATTTCTTTATCATAATTAACTAAAAATACTCTTAAAACAGTTTTAGCAACTAGATTAATTATATGCGCAACACATCAAATATCATAGAAATCTACAGTAGAGCCCTATAGTTCTTTTTCAGCTTTTAGCTATTCAATAAGTATAGTATTATTACTAGCGTTATCTCACAAAAAACTAATAATATTATTAAGACTTAAATCAAAAGACTTAATAATTCTATCAAATACACTATAAAGATAAATACTAGTATAATTAGAAGTTAATCTTTCAAATCCTAATAGCCTATACTATATTTTACAATCTTTACTAATATAAACTACTATAACACCTAAAAAGGCATACTAATTAGAACTACTAGTCCAAGCATCTAGCGCAATTACAAAATAATCATTTCTAGACACTACAGCTTTTAATTCACGCTTTAGCTTCTCTTTAGCAGTATCATAAATAGAATATAGTAAATTCCTTATATTTTTACAATTAATTATAGGACTATAACAATTATAATACTTTAGTAGTTCTTTAAAAGAATTAGAACTATAAGCATTAAAAGAAAGGTTATTTTCAACTATAAATTTTACTATTAAGTGCATAGCACCTTCGTTAGTAAATTCCTAATTAGTATTAGCTCTTACTCGTTTATTACTAGTTATAGCTATAAAAAAAGGGGTATTATTACCTTTAGATTTAATTCTAGCGCGATATTTCCTAATAGTCTCTTTATTAGTTTCATCGTTCTTATTTAAAGTAACCATTTTATAGGCTGCTTTATAGTATTTAATAAAGTTAGAGGTTTAAAAACCTTCTAATTTAACTATAAGACTATAGGAACAAAGAGTATATCTAACTCTAACTTCTCTATGCTTAGTAACATCAATAGGAAGTAGTTCTCTAATAAATAGCCCATTAGAAAGAGCATAAGCTTTAGAATTTCTATCATTTAATTAAAAGTGCTATTTATTATACTTATAATAAGCATAACTAACATTACTAAAGATATTAGACGCACTATCTCCAGGCACTATAGAATTAGCATTTAATACTTAGCTAGCTCCTAGCATATTATTACTATCCATCATTTTAAAGAATAGTAAACTTCTAAAAGAAAGAAATCTATAGAATAATACTTAAAGCTAGATAAGCAAAAGTAAAGAGACAGTTCTTATTATTTATATTAATAGATAGATAGTATAAAATAACTAGTCTTAAATACCAAAACTAAGTATAGCAAAAAATAAATAAGAAAATATTTTTTTTTAATTTTAGAGATTTTAAAGATTTTTAGATATTTTTTTAGATATAAGTAAATCTAATAGCAAAATTACTAGAACAAGAGTAAACTAGATACAAGATAAATAATCAAAGTAAATAGAAAAGCTATAAAGCTATAATTGAAATAAAAGCTTAAAAAAATACTAGAAAAATAGTAAATAATCTAAATATTCTAATAGTAGAATTAGCTAAATAAACTAATACTAAAGAACAAGAGCAAATAAAAGCTAGAGGCTATAAAAGCTAATCCTAAGAATAGAATAGTATAGAAATATATTATATAGCAATAGCTTTTATATAAAAAAACACTTAAAAAGTAGTTTCTAACTAGAATTTCTAGTAAAATACTAACTAAATAAACTAATGCTAAAGAGCAAAAGCAAATAAAAGCTAGAGGCTATAAAAGCCTAACCCAAAAAGGGAATAGTATAGAAATATATTATATAGCAATAGCTTTTATATAAAAAAACACTTAAAAAAAAAAGTAAAAAAGTCAAAAAATATAAATACTATATAGTAAGTATAAAAACAAGATTTAGGTAGTAAGAAGAAGTAGACTAGCTACAAATAATACAGAGAGTAACAGCTATAGATAGCAGTCTAGCTCACAGGGGGGGGGAATGTCTAAAAAACCAAGAATTCTAAGTAAAATCCGCCTCTATAAGTATACACACAACGCTAGATTAACACATACTAATCACCATCATATTCAGCAGGTTTAGAGCTACCAAACGCCATTAAGATTACCTCTTTTAGGCCAGTATTGCAAAAGTTATAGGTAATAATAATAAGGAGTAATATTAAAACTATAAAACAGTCTATTATAATAGAGTAAACGCATAGTAATAAACACAGTTTCAAGAGGCTAGACCCCATAAAACAACGCTAAACAGGAGTATAAACACCAAGAGTTTTAATAGTAAATACATTATTAACCCTTTTAATAATACCATTTATATAGCTTGTTTACTTTATAACAATATTACCCCTTATTATTATTATACATAACTTTCGTAATACTAGCCCAAAATAGGTAATCTTTACGGCGTTTAGAAGCGCTAAACCTACTAAATACAATAGTACTATTTAGGTCTTCATCACGAGTCGTTATTATATATATATCCTTCAGTTACCCACAAAGAACTTACTTTTCAACAATCCACCCATCACTTCTACTTTCCTATTAAGGACTACATTTCAGTAGTATCTAGAAGTAGCCTTAGAGGCTATTTCTACTTATCTTTTACTTTATTCTATACAATATCTCTTAGTAAGAATTCTTTTTCTTTTTTTTTTTTTTTTTTTTTTTTACTTATTAACTTTCTAGTCTCTATACCCAATCTAGTATACTTTTATACTAGTTTTTAGTACTATTTAAATTAGTAAATTCTTCTCTATTAAATAGTATAGCTTTTATATTTTTATTAACCTCATAGCGTAAGTTATCCATTCCTTTTTAACTTTTTTTTTTTTTACTTATTATTTATTATAGAGACGTAGCAACCGCTAGATATTTCAAAAGTAAGTCCCCCCTACTCCTCATTATAGCCTCAACTAATTTATATTTTTTTATAGAGCTTTCCCTCAACAATTCCCATATCAAACTACAAAGATTCTTAAATAAATTCTTAGGTTACAAAAACGCCCTTTTATCCAAAAATAAATTAAACTATAATTCTTAGATACTACAACGTAAATAGGCAGGAAATCAGGAATTTAGATATATTATTTATATTCACCAAGAGTATAATCTACGACGTGTATATCTCAATTTCTTACCCCTTTTAAAAGGAAGAAACGTTAAATCTTTTATAGTTTATTTCGTCTTAGAAATTAGGCAAGTTGATTACAAAGCTATATTCTTACATAATAGTAAGGAAACTACTATTCCTATTACTTACAAGCCTATTGCTATCTAGTCTTCTCGTAGTTCTAAAATAGAACTATCTTTACCTAAATTGATAATTAACTAGAAAGGTCTCAAAGCTAATTAGTCAGAAGCTACTTTTAAACCAGATCCTATAACACCTAGGTAAGCCCTTTATACTTCTTTTTATTTAAATTATATACTAACTCTTTATAGTGGTAAAGATTATATACAAAAAGTATATAAATCTAACCCAAAATAGAATTCTAAGCTAAATGCTTCTCACGCTACAGAACGTTAAATTAAGCATTAAAAGCTACTAAATAACTATGCCCTAGCGAAGAAGGAACGAGTAGCTAAACAGAAGCTAAAGCATCTTCTTTAGAAGGTTAATAATATTACTTTTATTTACTTTATTTTACTAATTTTTAATAGAAACTAAAGCTTAAAAAAGCTATAGATTCACAAGAATCTAGCCCTACCCCTAGTACTACTTCTAATTCTACGTACATAGATAACGCTAGTATTAATACTTCTAATCTAGATATAGATTACGACCCAGATCGTTTCTTTTAGTTAAATTTCTATATTTTTTCATTAAAGTTAGGATTTCCTTACAAAATTGCTTACATAATTAAAAAAAAATATCTACTATCTTCTAGAGCTAAATTTTCTTATTTAAACGCTATATTTATTATATCTTAACTCTTAGTATTACCTATAGTATTTAATAAATAAGTTTTTTTAAAATTAATAATAAATATAAAAAATAAGAAGTAAATAAGAAA